>JAPTYQ010000007.1:30547946-30560042 GCA_029814465.1 Ostorhinchus cyanosoma
CCTACTACAACCACATTTAATGTTTTTAACTTACTATAACAACATTTAACCTATCACCACATTTAACCTATTTAACCTACTATAACCACATTTAACCTGTTTAATGTACTATAATCACATTTAACCTACTACAACCACATTTAATGTTTTTAACTTACTATAACAACATTTAACCTATCACCACATTTAACCTATTTAACCCACTTTAACAACATTTAACCTATTAACCTACTATAACCAGATTGAACCTATTTAACCCACCAAAACAACATTTAACCTATTAGCCTACCATGACCAGAGCGAGCCTGTTTAACCTACTATAACCACATTTAACCTATTAACCTACTATAACCACGTTTAACCTATTTAACCTACTATAACCACATTTAACCTGTTTAACTTACTATAACCACATTTAATATTCTACAACCACATTTAATGTTTTTAATTTACTAAAACCACATTTAACGTATCACCACATTTAACCTATTTAACCCACTATAACCACATTTAACCAATTTAACCCTACTATAACCACATTTAACCAATTTAACCCTACTATAACTACATTTAACCAATTTAACCCACTATAATCACATTTAACCTATTTAACCCACTGTAACAACATTTAACCTATTAACCTACTAAGTCTGACCCTGGGGTCAATGACCTTTAGTTGGAGTTTATCTATAAATGACCTAAGTCTGACCCTGGGGTCAATAACTTTTAGTAGGAGTTTGTCTATAAATGGCCTAAGTCTGACCCTGGGGTCACTGACCGTTAGTTGGAGTTTATCTATAAATGACCTAAGTCTGACCCTGGGGTCAATGACCTTTAGTTGGAGTTCATCTGTAAATGACCTAAGTCTGACCCTGGGGTCAATGACCTTTGGTTGAAGTTTGTCTGATGATGATGATGATGATGATGATGATGGAGAACCCCCCCCCAAAAAAACCCAACAAAATAGTGGTGGGTTGTTGTTTGAATTCCCGTCTTATCTCAGTCTGGATGTCTTCAATTTCTTCTACTCTCATTTCTTACATGTTTTCAGAGAAAAGCTTCAGTAGCTGAAACTGAGTCAATGAGTTTTGGATGGTTGTGGCTTCATTGGCTGAGGAGGCTCCACCCCTCAGTCAGTTCCCATAGTCACTGGGAGTGTTTTTTAGGAGGCTGATCAGTCATGTAATTGAATCCCCTGGTCAATCACATCTGAATGAATAATTCACGAAGAGAGAAGCCATTAAAGGGAATATTACGACTGAAGGAGTCATTTATTTCCAAACCTAAAGGAGCAAAAAGAGATGAAGACCAAGAAAACGACCACAAAGGATCCAAAGGTTCAATAAAACTACCATATGATTAATTAGCAGAGGATAACAAAGCTGTGACTCCACAATCAATCAATCAATAATAATAATAATAATAATAATAACAATAATAATAATAATAATAATAATAGCAATCAATAATAATAACAATAATGAAAATATTAATAATATTGATAACAACACTAATATTAACAATAATGATAGTAATAACAATAACGATCCTAATAATAATAATGATAATAGTAATAACAATAATATTGCTAATAATGCTAATATTAGTAATAAGAATAGCAATAATAATAGTTATAAGAATTTTAAAAAGAAGACGAAGAAGAATTTTAGTGTGAGTTGAAATCTGTATCAATTTGTTGTTATCGTTGGATGTTCAGTGATAAACAGGTTATAGTAGAGTTGAAATATACAAACAGGTTATTGTAGGGTTGCAATATTTTAACAGGTTATAGTAGGGTTTAAACATATGAACACGTTATAGTAGGGTTTAAATGTATAAACAGGTTATAGTAGAGTTTAAATGTATAAACAGGTTATAGTAGAGTTTAAATGTATAACCAGGTTATAGTAGGGTTTAAATATATAAACACGTTATAATAAGGTTTAAATATATAAACAGATTATAGTGGAGTTGAAATATATAAACAGGTTATAGTACAGTTGAAATATATAAACAGGTTATAGTAGAGTTGAAATATATAAACAGGTCATAGTAGAGTTGAAATATATAAAGAGATTATAGTAGGGTTGAAATATTTAAACAGTTTATAGTAGAGTTGAAATATTTAAACAGGTTATATATATAAACATGTTATAGTAGGGTTTAAATGTATAAACAGGTTATAGTAGAGTTTAAATGTATAAACAGGTTATCGTAGGGTTTAAATATATAAACAGGTTATAGTAGAGTTTAAATGTATAAACAGGTTATAGTAGGGTTTAAATATATAAACAGGTTATAGTAAGGTTTAAATATATAAACAGGTTATAGTAGAGTTTAAATGTATAAACAGGTTATAGTACAGCTGATTATTTGTGGGTAAATGGTCTCCCTTTTCCAGTGGTTAGGGTTAGGCTAGCCCTAACCCTAGGGTTAGCCTAACTCTAACCTTTAGTCAAATGGTCTTTTTCCAGTGGGTTGGGGTAGGGCTAACCCTAACCCTTAGGTAAATGGTCTCTTTTTTCCAGTGGCTTGGGGTAGGGCTAATCCTAACCCTTAGGTAAATGGTCTCGTTTTTCCAGTGGATGGGGTAGGGCTAACCCTAATCCTTAGATAAATGGTCTCTTTTTTCCTATGGGTTGGGGTTGGCCTAATCCTTAGGTAAATGGTCTCCTTTTTCCAGTGGGTTGGGGTAGGGCTAACCCTAACCCTTTGGCAAATGGTCTCCTTTTTCCAGTGGGTTGGGGTAGGGCTAACCCTAACCCTTAGGTAAATGGTCTCTTTTTTCCAGTGGGCATGTCCTCTTCTTTTTTGCTAATGAAACAGGAGCTTGGACTCCAGAGTCCTTCACATGTATTTTTAGTCTTTTTTTTACAATGTGGCCATGGATCACCTCCAACACACGCTTCCACACAATAAAAGGATGAATTGCAGATTAAAGAAAATGTCAGGAAAACATAAACTGTTTTGACATTGAAGTTATTGTCTTTGTTTATGATGCTGAGGTTTTCAACAGAGACAAAGGGAGTGAATGTGACTGAGGACACTGGAATGGGCCATATCACTAATGAAGTATTATATAGTGGTCAGTGATGTGGAGGCACTGCAGAGTGTCTGCTGTGGTGGGGGAGGGGGGGTTGGAGAAGAGAAGGGAAGTCTTTCAAAGGACAGTGATCATGGACGTCAAGACAGAAGAGGAGGGAAGTTATAAAATGAAGAAATGAAGATGAGAAAACAATGCAGCGAGGACAGCTAATTCCAGAGGGTTAGAGTTAGAGTTAGCCAACTCCAGAGGATTAGGGTTAGAGTTACAGTTAGAGTTGGTTAGCTAACTCCAGAGGGTTAGAGTTAGAATTAGAGTTAAGGTTAGAGTTAAAGGTAGGGTCAGAGTTAGAGTTAGGGGGTTAGGGTTAGAGTTAGGGTTAGCTAACTCCAGAGGGTTAGAGTTAGGGTTAGGGTTACAGGTAGAGTTAGCTATCTCCAAAGAGTTAGAGTTAGGGTTAGAGTTAAAGTTAGCTAACTCCAGAGGATTAGATTTAGGTTTAGAGTTAGAGTTATGTTGAGGGTTAGAGTTAGGGTTAGAGTTAAAGTTAGGGGGAGAGTTAGGGTTAGGGTTAGAGTTAGGATTAGTGTTAGCTAACTCTAGAGAGTTAGGGTTAGGGTTACAGTTACAGTTAGAGTTAGCTATCTCCAAAGGGTTAGACTTAGAGTTAGAGTTAATGTTAGCTAACTCCAGAGGGTAGAGTTAGTGTTAGAGTTAGCTAACTCCAGAAGGTTAGGGTTAAGGTTAGAGTTAAAGTTAGGGTTAAAATTAGGGTTAGGGGGTTAGGGTTCGAATTAGGGTTAGATTTAGAGTTAGAGTTAGCTATCTGCACAGGGTTAGACTTAGGGTTAGAGTTAAAGTTAGCTAACTCCAGATGGTAGAGTTAGGGTCAGAGTTAGCTAACTCCAGAGGGTTAGAGTTAAGGTTAAACTTACAGTTAGAGTTAGCTATCTGCAAAGGGTTAGAGTTAGGGTTAGGGGGTTAGCGTTCAAGTTAGGGTTAGAGTTAGATAACTCCAGAGGGTTAGAGTTAGGGTTAGAGTTAGAGTTACAGTTAGAGTTAGCTAACTCCAGAGAGTTAGAATTACAGTTACAGTTAGAGTTAGCTCTCTGCAAAGGGTTAGAGTTAGGGTTAGAGTTAAAGTTAGACAACTCCAGAGGGTTAGAGTTAGAGTTAGAGTTAGGTTTAGGGTTAGAGTTAGGGTTAGAGTTAGAGTTAGCTAATTCTAGACGGTTAGGTTTTGGGTTAGGATTAGGGTTATGGGTTGGGTTACACTATAGTGCACTGGCCGAATGATCTGGGTAGAGGGAAGGAGAGGAGAAAAAAAACATTTATTTTGGAGGGGTTAGATGTCGGGATTAGGGTTATGGGTTAGAAATAAGGTCAAAGTCAGGGTTAGGGTAATGTCCAGGTTAGAGTCAAGGTCAGGGGTTAAGGTTAGAGGGTCTGGGTTACAGGTTAGGGTTAGGGTCCAGGTCAAAGTCAGGGTCAGGGGTTAGGGTTAGGTAAAGGGTTAGGTTTAGGGATTGGGTAAGGTTAGGGATTAGGTTCGAGTTAGGGTTAGGTTTGGGATAAGGTTTGGGTTAGGGATCAAGTTAGGGTTAAGTTTAGGGTTAGAGATAGGTTAGGGTTAGGGATTAGGTTAGGGGTTGGTTCGGGTTAGGAATTAGGTTAGGGTTAACTTTAGGGTTAGGGATAGGTGAGGGTTAGGTTTCAGGTTAGGGATGGGTTAGGGTTAGGGGTTGGTTAGGGTTAGGAATTAGGTTAGGGTTAGGTTTAGGGATTAGGTTCGGGTTAGGGATAGGTCAGGGATTAGGTTAGGGTTAGGTTTAAGGTTAGGGATAGGCTAGGGTTAGGGATTAGGTTAGGTTTAGGGTCAGGGATAGGTTAGGGTTAGATTTAAGGTTAGGGATAGGTTAGGGTTAGGGATTAGGCTAGGGTTAGGGTTAGGGTTAGGTTTAGGGGTAGGGGTAGGGATAGGTTAGGGTTAAGGTTAGGGATAGGTTTGAGTTATGGTTTATGGATTAGGTTAGGGTTAGGGATAGGTTAGGGTTAGGGATAGGTTAGGGTTAGGATTAGGATTAGGATTGGGTTTAGGGTTGAGGATAGGTTAGGGTTAAGTTTAGGGTTAAGGATTAGGTCAGGGTTAGGAATAGGGTTAGGAATTAGGTTAGGTTTAGGGTTAGGGATAGGCTAGGATGAGGTTTCGGGATTAGGTTAGGGCAAGGGATAGGTTAGGGTTAGGGGTAGGTTAGGATTAGGGTTAGGGTTAAGGTTAGGGATTAGGTTAGGGATTAGGCTAGGGTTAGGTTTAGGGTTAGGGATAGGTTATGATAGGTTTAGGGTTAGGGTTAGGTTATAATAGGTTTAGGTTTAGGGTTAGGGATAGGTTAGGGATTAGGTTAGGTTTAGGGATAGGGATCGGAAGATAGAATGACTACATTTGTGTAGCTAGCTAATAAAAATGCTAACTGTTGCATATCTCAGTTAAAGTAAATGCTATCAGCACCAAATTTTATATCCATGGTTGACATGTGACTGTGAGGGGGTGAGCTGAAATTGGCGCATTTTAGTCCCTAGGTGGGGCTATAAATCATGGAAATTTATATCTCTTAAACGGCTATACTGATTTCTACGAATTTTGCTGGGTATGATGTGGGGTCAGTGGTAAAGTTTCGTAATGATCGATCAATGTGGGTGTTATTTATTCACATTAAGGCTTTTTCCATTGCTAATGCATTGGTCCTATTACAGTAAATCCAGAGAAAACGGCTCAAGCTGGTGCTACAGGATAAACCGTGCAACGGAGGGAGGTGCAGTTTGAAGGGTTGGTCCAGACCCCGAAACGTAACTGAGTCACAAAAATTTACACATGTCCACCAGCAGGGGGCGCTATAACCAAAGACAATACATTTTGGTCTATAACGTATATTAAACATTCAAAAACCTCAAATCCTCAGATTCCCTGAACAGGCCTTAATCATATGGCCTAGGCCACGCCCATTTGCACCCAGATTTTTTTCCCGGCAAAATTACAAAAACTGAAAAACCTACCTTTTTGAGCTAGTTGACTAGTTACAAACTTGTAAAATGTACCTGAACGCAGCACCATGTTGTATTTTCCACTGGAGAATGTGACAAAATTTAATACATGAGATGAAAATGACCTTTGACCTTTCCAATATGGCAGAGAGCAACAATGGATTCATGGCCAGTGATTAAAAAATTGGGTTTTTTAACATGGATGAATCTGTACATTTATAATATACACCATTTGAACCCCCCCAACCCCAAAATCAGTTACTAAATGGACACGTCCAAGTTTCAAGGCTGAAGATGAGAACGATGATGATAATGAGGACAAGGATGTGGACGATGGTGATGAGGACGAGGATGAAAATGAGAACAATGAGGAGGAGGAAGACGATGAGGATGATGGCAAGGAGTCGGAAGACAATGAGGATGATGAGGAGGAGGAGAATGAGGATGATGAAGAAGATGGGCCTGGGCTTTAGTGGAAATTGACTCGTCTGTGTGGTGCCAGTTGGAGCCTCCTCCACCTCTTTTTCTTCATCTTCCTCTTCCTCCATCTCCTCCACCCCTTCTTTCTCCTCTTCTTCTTCCTCATCTTCCTCCTCCTTTTCCTCCTATTTTTCTTCTTGGTCCTTCTCTGCTGGTGAATAGATGTTATGTGCAGCTGTGTTGCCTTTTCCTCCTCTTCCTAATCTTCTTCCTCCTTTTCCTCTTCTTCCTCCTCCTCCTCTTCTTCCTTTTCTCCCTCTTCCTCTTCTTCTTCCTCTTCTTCCTCTGCTGGTGAACAGATGTTATGTGTAGGTGTATTACCTTTTCCTCCTGCTCTTTCTCTTCTTCTTCTTCTTCCTTTTCCTCTTTTTCCTCTTCTTCCTCCTCCTTCTCTTCTTCCTTTTCTCCCTCTTCCTGTCCTTCCTCTTCTTCTTCTTCCTCCTCAGCTGGCGAATAGATGTTATGTCTAGCTGTGTTGCGTTGTCTTCCTCTTCTTCTTCCTCCTCTTCTGCGTCCTCCTTTTCTTCCTCCTCTTCTTCTTCCTCCTCTTCCTGTTCTTGCTCCTCCTATTCTTCCTCCTCCCCCTCCTTTTCCTCCTCTTCATCCTCCTCCTCCTCTTCTTCCTCCTCTTTCCCTTCTTCTTCTTCCTCATCTTCTTCCTCCTCCTTTTCTTCCTCTTCTTCTTCCTCATCCTCTCCCTCTGCTTCCTCCTCCTCTTCTTCCTCTTCTTCTTCTCCTCTTCCTCCTCCTTTGCTGGTGAATAGATGTTATGTGCAGCTGTGTTATCAGTCAAGTCACATCTCTCAGTATCTGTATGTGTTCAGTCATTCAGGCCCGGTCCGATCCCTTCAGTGTCGGGTTCTGAACCATGGATGGGTACCAACTACTGAACACCTCTGTTACTGACAGATCCAAACCCACAGACATCTGACTATGGACAATCAGTAGAGCTTGGATTTGATATTGAGCTTTTCCAGGGACATTATGAACAGTTACAACAGAAGGAGTCCACCAGTTTTCATGAAACATGGTATAAGGGCGGGGCCTGGACCAAGGGTCAGCCTCTGACAGTTTGTAACTGATTCATTCATTTCCCAATCATCTGTGCTTATATGCTTCAAGTCCACCACCCTTCCCCAAGAAAAACTATATAACCTGCATGAATGACTATCACTCCATCACACTCACTTCAATGGTAATGAAGAGTTTTGAGAGGATAGTCATGTCCACATCAAAGAGGCCATCCCAGACAGTTTAGACCCCCTCCAATTTGTATACTGCCAAAACTGTTCCTCTGACAACAGCGTTAATGCAGCCATCCACAGAGCCCTGTCACCTCGAAAACCCAGACACATGTTCAAATGCTGTTTGTAGACTACAGTTTCAGTGTTCAATACTGTCATTCCCAGCAAACTGGCTGTAAAATTCCTCACCCTTGACTGATACCTCCACTCTGCTGCTGGTTCCTGGATTTCCTCACAGACAGACCCCAGCCAGTCAGAGTTGGTACTAGGGACCCCCCAAGGCTGTGAGGTCAGTCTACCCCTGTTCACTGTCTTCACCCATGACTGCATCCCCTCCCAGAGCAACACCTCCATTATTAAGTTTACTGACAACACATCTGTCATCAGGCTGATTACTGGTGGCTCAGCTGATGTCTTGGTGCCAGGAAAGTAACCTCTCCTTAAACATTGAGAAGACTAAGGAGATGATTAGTGACCCGAAAAGGAGGAGAGACCAGTATGCCCCATTACAAATCAATGGGATTCAGGTGGAGGGGGTGAAGACCTTCGAACTGCTCTGCACTTACATCAGCGAGGATCTCACCCGGGCTCACAATAGACAGCACATCATCAAGAAGGCTCAACACAGACTCTTCTTCTTAAGAAAGCTGAGGAAATTTGGATTATCCTTGTAATTCCTCAGCAACTTTTACAGATGGACAGTGGAGAGCATCCTGACACATTCCATCACAATGTGGTATAGAAGCTGCACCGTCCAGGACAGGAAGGCTCTCCAGCGTGTCATAAAGATAGCACAGTTCATCTGTGGAGCAGTCTTCTACCACTACAGTACATCTACACCACCCAGGTCACTAAGAAAGCACACAACATCATCAAGGACCACACCCACCCACAGCACACACTGTTCACACTCCTGCCATCTGGCATATGCTACAGGAGCATGAAAGCAAAGACAACCACACTAAGGAACAGCTTTTATCCACAGGTCATCAGCTTACTGAACCACTGACTGACTGAAACTCATACCTCATTTCATAACCTGCATATTTGCACAACAATAATTATATTTGCACTCTGTGTCTTACCACTATGACAGTAATTTGTATCTTGCACAATCAATCTTTTTTTCTTTGCACCTTGATACACTTCTCTTTGCAGAGTATTTGCTTAAGTTTATTTTACCTATTTATTTTTCCTTGCTCAGTGTACAGTTTTATTTCCTACACTGTGTGAGTTTAGTTTAAATTGAACTGTACAGTTTACTTCCTTTATTTTATTTTAGTTTAGTTTAGTTTAGCTTAAACTGTTTACATTAGTCGTGTGAAGGGAACTTGCAAAGTAAGAATTTCATCGCTCAGTACTGCTGTGTATATAACAATTAACTTCTTGAATCTTGAATTCATTTAAAGGCCCATGGGCCAAAACTGGCCTTCCAAAGATTCCAATCTGGCCCGTGGGATGAATTTGCAAAGTATAAAAATGACTCGGATTATATGAACAGTCAAGGATGTCAAAGTCATTTTAGTTCCAAACTCTAAAATTTGACCAAAGTGTTTACTCCTGGAGGATTCTGTTGGGTTCTGTACATTGGTTTATATCTGGTTTAAAGCAGCTCTAAAAGGAAAATGTCATCAGATAACTTTTGTTATGATATGGTGCTATATGAATAAAATTTGAATGGTTGATCTCCTTGAGGAAATGTCAAGTTTTTCAGGATATTCAAATTTTTTTGTACATGTAAATATTCTGATATCAACATTTGAAAAAGCTGTCTTTCAGTTATGTTGCTTCTCATAATATTGTGACTTTGGTGCATAAACGGTTAACAACAAACTGTGCCACAGCAGCCTGGATATCATCAGTGGGTTCAGTAACAGGCTGCTCCTATGTAACCTGGTCCTTATCAGAGGGTTCAGAACTGGGCAGCTCCTCAGTAACCTGGGCCTGATCAGCGATTTCAGTACTGGACAGCTCCTCTGTAACCTAGGCCTGATCAGTTATTTCAGTAATGGACAGCACCTCTGTAACCTAGGACTGATCAGCTATTTCAGTACTGATCAGCGATTTCAGTCCTGGACAGCTCCTAGTAACCTAGGCCTGATCAGCTATTTCAGTACTGATCAGTGATTTCAATCCTGGACAGCTCCTCTGTAACCTAGGCCTGATCAGCTATTTCAGTACTGGACAGCTCCTCAATAACCTGGGCCTGATCACCGATTTCAGTGCTGGACAGCTCCTAGTAACCTAGGCCTGATCAACGATTTCAACACTGGACAGTGACTCAACAGGTACCTCTCCTCTCTGGAGAAAGAGAGTGACTCTGAAGGCCTCATCCCCTGTGCTAGAGCATCTAGTCTTTTTTTCTCTATCTAAACAGTATGTCAGCAGCGTGTGGACCATATACAGGTTTTTCGTTGCCACTTCACAAGCACTGTTTACCCTTCAGGCACCACAGGTTTTTAAAAAAATAAATCTTAGTTTTTATAGATATTTAATTTTGATATCGATATTTCAAAAAGTGGTCTGTTTCATTCAGTTATGTTGCTTGTCACAATACAGTATCGTGGCTTTGGTGCTTAAAGGGTTAATATTACATCCATGCTGATTTCCCTGAGATTGATTTACTCATTTTCTGAGCCGTTTCATCTTCCAGATGGTCATGGTGGGTGGAGCCTATCCCATCTACCAACAATTGAATATTGTATACAATAATATTATATATAACTCTATGTAATTTAATTCTTCATTAAACACCTGCTGTATTGAATAATGTGTACTAAGATGTCCTTCACTGTTTTTCATCCTAGACATAATAGATTGACTATCTCTAGACATAAGCAATCAAATAGATCTAGATCTAATAGAACAAATAGGTCTAGACTTAATTGATCGAATGTTTTATGATCTAATAGAACTAATAGATCTAAACCTAACAGATTCAATAGTTTTAGGTCTAATAGAATTAACAGATCTAGACCTTATAGATTCAATAATTTTAGGTCTAATAGAACGAATTGATCTAGACCTAATTGACCCAATAGTTTTAGATGTAATAGATCTACACTTAATGGATCCACTAGTTTTAGATCTAATAGATCAAGACATAATAAATGTGCAGTAGTTATGTGCAGTTCTAAAGTGCAGTAGTTCTAGCATGGGCAGTTCTAACATGTGCAGTAGTTCTAATGTGTGCAGGTCACAGTAGTTCTACCATGCAGTAGTTCTAACGTTCAGTTCTAATGTGCAGTAGTTCTATCATGTGCAGTAGTTTTAAAATGTATAGTTCTTACATGTGCAGTTCTAACGTGCAGTTATTCTAAAATGTGCAGTAGTTCTATCATGCGCAGTTCTAATGTGCAGTAGTTCTAATATGTGCAGTAGTTCTAACATGTGCAGCAGTTCTAACATGCAGTAGTTCTAATGTGCAGTAGTTCAAATGTGTAGTTCTAACGTGCAGTTCTAACGTGCAGTAATTCTAAAATGTGCAGTAGTTCTATCATGCGCAGTTCTAACGTGCAGTAGTTCTAACATGTGCAGTAGTTCTAACATGTGCAGCAGTTCTAACATGCAGTAGTTCTAACATGTGCAGTAGTTCAAATGTGTAGTTCTAACATGTGCACTTCTAATGTGCAGTAGTTCTAACATATGCAGTTCTAACATGTGCAGCAGTTCTAACATGTGCAGTAGTTCTAACATGTGCATCAGTTCTAATGTGTAGTTCTAACATGTGCAGTTCTAACGTGCAGCAGTTCTAACATGTGCAGTAGTT
The DNA here is from genome assembly GCA_029814465.1 of Ostorhinchus cyanosoma. Classification (NCBI taxonomy): domain Eukaryota; kingdom Metazoa; phylum Chordata; class Actinopteri; order Kurtiformes; family Apogonidae; genus Ostorhinchus; species Ostorhinchus cyanosoma. The sequence continues at coordinate 30,559,525 of JAPTYQ010000007.1, forward strand.
CTAATGTGTAGTTCTAACATGTGCAGTTCTAACGTGCAGTAGTTCTAACATGTGCAGTTCTATCATGTGTAGTTATAACGTGCAGTAGTTCTAACATGTGCAGTTCAAACATGTGCAGTTCTAACGTGCAGTAGTTCTAACATGTGCTGTTCTAACGTGCAGTAGTTCTAACGTGTGCAGTTCTAACATTTAGAGTTCTAACTTGCAGTTCTAACATGTAGTACTAACGTGCGGTTCCAATGTGTCTATTTCTATTATTTGTGAGGTACCTGGTATCAGTCGTGTGTGTGTAGTTTGTAGTTGTTTCTTTTGTGTGCATGTAGTTTGTAGTTGGTTTCGTTGTGAGTGACGTTTGTAGTTGGTTCTGTTGTGTGTGTAGTTTGTTGTTGGTTCTGTTGTGTGTGTGGTCTGTAGTCGGTTCCTTCATATGTGTATAATTTATAGTTGGTTCTGTTGTGTGTGTTGTTTGTAGTTGGTTCTGTTGTGTTTGTTGTTTGTAGTTGGTTCCTTCATGTGTG
>JAPTYQ010000007.1:30562555-30585156 GCA_029814465.1 Ostorhinchus cyanosoma
GTCATGTCCCAGTCAGGCACCAGTGATGTCCCAGTCAGGTATTAGTCATGTCCCGGCCATGTCCCTGTCATGTCTGATCATGTCCAAGTCAGGCCCCAGTCATGTCCCAGTCATGTGCTAGTCAGGTCCCAGTCATGTCCCAGTGAGGTACCAGTCATGTCCCAGTCGTGTGCCAGTCAGGTACCAGTCATGTGCCGGTCATGTCCCTGTCATGTCCCCATCTGGACCAGTATTGTCCCGGTCATGTCCCAGTCAAGTACCAGTCATGTCCCTGTCATGTCCCAGGCATGTACCAGTTATGTCCCGGTCATGTCCCAGTCATGTCCTGGGGCCTCATGTACAAAGACTTGCGTGGATTTCATACTAAAACCTGGCGTACAGCCAAATCAGGAAAAGTCCGTTCGCACAAAAAAATTCAGATGTATGAAACTGTGCATACGCCCTAATCCAAGCACTTATCCTTTGTACTCCTCCCTCTCCACGCCCATATTTACATATGCAAATTAGTATAAAAACTGCCTGCAGGTGGGATTCCCTCTGGGATTCCCCTCTGCGCAGTCAGATGATGACGTCACATGTGAACGCGAAGCGGAAGACTGTTGTCCACTGACAAAGCGGAGGAAAAAAAGGCGGAATAAGAGTCCCAGCAGGAGTTAATGTTAAAAAAAATTCCAAAAATCAAAACCATGAGATTGGTGATGACTGATCACAGTCTTCGGACATGAAACTGTGCTAAACGTTTTGACATTAAGCGTTTTAGAAGGTCCTATGGGACTGAACCCACACCGTGGGATTGGACCCTCCCGGTGTCAGCTGATGCTTTGGTTCGGTTCGCCAACAGCTGATGTCCGTCCACGGTCGTGTCCGCACCCGAGTCACAGGAGGACATAAGGACAGTCTGTATCAATGAGCCTGGACCGACTTATAAATGTTCCACAGACACTAACATTAAATACATTTATCAACAAGGGCCATTTGTGTCCTTGTGTCTGTATGTGGTTGAATGTACTGGGCTGATTGGCATTAATGGGTCCACTGTCCAGTGGGTGGTGGTGGTGGGGTGTTGTGAGATCGCATGTCGGTGTGTTAATTCTTCGTCTGTGTATCTCTGATGTGCACATCACTCGAAGGAATGAACTTTTTCACATTATTAACAGTTTCCCAGTATCACCTCTTAGTGTTGCCAAAGGTTCCAAAGCACTAGAAACGTCATGTCCCAGTCAGGTACCAGTCATATCCCGGTCATGTCCCAGTCATGTCCTGGTCATGTCCATCTCATGTCCCAGTCAGGCACCAGTCATGTTCCGGTCATGTCCCAGTCTGTAATATTCAGCTAAAGGTAGTTTGGTAAACCATCTGTAACAGGACCACATCATCAATTAATAGGTTAATTAGCACAAATACCAATTTAAGATTAATTATTATAAATAATATTAATATAATTCAAATTTACCATCAACGATGAATATACCAATATGGCTGTTTGTTTTTTCCATTTGTAAACATGTTTAACATCAGTGTTGTGGATGTCTGTCCTGGATGTTGTCCTCAAGCAGAACTGACATTCTTGGGATAATTATTAAAGCATCTGGGTTTCACCCCCGGGTTTCACCCCTGGGAATCCTGTAATCTACATAAGATCTTACTGGCAGACCACCTCGGATTTGTGAGGAAATCAATACTAGACCCTGAATATATTGGCTGCAGTTTGGACTTAAATTATTTGACTAATGCGTCTGGTTATTGAAGACAGTGATGAGCTGCAGTTAAACTGAGTGTGGAATGCTGCAGTTGAACAGAATGTGGAATGCTGCAGTTGAACTGAGTGTTGAACGAAGTACGGGATGCTGCAGCTGAACCAAGTGTGGAATGCTGCAGTTGAACCGAATATGGAATGCTGAAGTTGAACCAAGTGTGGAATGCTGCAGTTGAACTGAGTATGAAATGCTGCAGTTGAACCGAATATGGAATGCTGAAGTTGAACAAAGTGTGGAATGCTGCAGTTGAACTGAGTGTGGAATGCTACAGTTGAATCGATTGTGGAATGCTGCAGTTGAACCAAGTGCAGAATGCTGCAGTTGAATAGAGTGTGGAATGCTGCAGTTGAACTGCGTGCCAAACGCTACAGCTGAACCAAGTGTGGAATGCTGCAGTTGAATTGATTGTGGAATGCTACAGCTGAACCAAGTGTGGAATGCTGCAGTTCAGTCGAGTGTGGAATGCTGCAGTTGACTTGATTGATGAACCAAGTGTCAAATGCTGCAATTGAACTGAGTGTTGAATGCTGCAGTTGAACTGAATGTCAAATGCTGCAGTTGAAATGAGTGTTGAACCAAGTGCCAAATGCTGCAGTTGACCTGACTGTGGAATGCTGCAGTTGAACTGAATGTCAAATGCTGCAGTTGAACTGAGTGTGGATTGCTGCAGTTGAACTGAGTGTCAAGTGCTGTAGTTGAACTGAATGTTGGACCAAATGTGGGATGCTGCAGTTGAACCAAGTGTGGAATGCTGCAGTTGAACTGTCTCGTGGCTGGATCACTTGCTATAATTAATACCGATGCCAGCCATGTTCATAGTGTGGTTAATGTAACTACAAATAGTAATCATCATCTGAGTCAAATTGGAAATTGTGTTATAATAGTTTTATTTGAAGACATTTCTGTGAGGAATGTCATTTAGAATGGACTTGTTTTTTGGGGAGTGTTGCGTAGACCGAGGAGAATGTATCTGTTCAAAGTCGGATTCCCATTATTGTTGGTCCTTCTTCAGTTTTCTCCTGGTTCCTCCTGATGGACTTGGAGAGCTTTTCAACATCTTCTGAATAATGTAGAAGTTTAGAGTTTTCATATTTCTGCACATGTGGGGATTGAAGGTCTTATTCCCATGGTGCTTTGCCTAAGACTAAATAATGGCTGTGTTTGAACACACGGTTTCCAGACTGTGGATTTAAAACCTTAGCCTTCAATGACTGTTCTTGACTGGACACTTACACCTGAATGTTCTGCTAGATCCATCCATGTGTCTCTGATCATATGATGCAGGTTATTTATTATTAATATCACAGCGTCTCTGTTTCCACTTCTGTGTTTAATATTGTGTTCAAGACACATAAAGAAATAGATAGAACTCAAGCAAATAAAGATCATCATCAGTTTGATGACACTTAAATAAATCATAGCTTTCTGTTTTTGCTTGTGTTAGTTGATTATTTCCTTATTTGCTTGTTTTTTGCTTGTTTTTTTATGTGTGTCTTTTCTCACCTGTGCCATTGTAATTTATATGATCACATAAACACAAATACTGGTTATTTCCAAACTCTTTACATTATTAGATTATTTTTCTGAGTTTTGGCCTCATTGGTGTCATTTCTTTTTTCCTGTCTTTCTCAGGGTGGAGGTCACAGGATTTCTGATGTTGGCGAAGATTTGTGAATAACAACGCACGTGACCCAAAGAAGGAGGGCTGACTTTGGCCAAGATGGCGCCTTTGGACGTGGTCCAACACCAGACCTGGCTCTTCCTCGTGGTTGTGAGCTTGACACTTCATGCTGATGTGCTTCATTTTGCTGCCGCTACAATACAAGGTTATGTCGGCGACAGTGACATTTGTCCATCTGTGTGCAGATGTGATGAGGACTTTATTTATTGTAATGATCGTGGCCTAAGCTCCATCCCGTCACTTCCTCCCTCTGCATCTGTACTCTACCTTCAGAACAACCACATAAACAACCCAGGCCTTCCTACTTCTCTGGAGCACCATCTGGCTGTGCGTGTGGTCTACCTCTATGATAATGAACTTGATGAATTCCCAATGCATCTTCCACCATCTGTCCGTGAACTGCATTTGCAGGACAACAATATTCGCACTATTCCTCGCAGTGCGCTGGCAAGGATGCCTTTGCTGGAAAAACTTCACTTGGATGACAACTCCATCTCCACTGTTAGCATCGAGGATCAGGCGTTTGCGGACAACCCACGACTGCGCCTGCTCTTCCTGTCACGTAACCATCTGTCTAGCATCCCCTCAGGACTGCCTGCCTCTTTGGAAGAACTCAGACTGGATGATAACAGAATCTCCACCATCCCAACCCATGCTTTCCGAGGCCTTACCTCCCTTCGATGTCTTGTTCTGGATGGAAACCTTTTGGCAAACCAGCGTATTGCAGATGACACATTTTCCCGCCTTTCCAACTTGACGGAGTTATCTCTAGTACGAAACTCGCTCCAGACACCACCTGTCAACCTGCCCAGTTCCCATCTACAGCGTCTGTCTTTGCAGGACAACGCCCTGACTCACATGCCACGTGGATCCTTGGATGGCATGCGCCGCTTGCAGAGACTGGATCTGTCTGGGAACAACTTAACCACACTACCGAGGGGGCTTTTTAAAGACCTGGACAACCTGGGACAGCTACTGGTTCGAGGTAATCCTTGGCACTGTGGCTGTAACCTGCGCTGGCTTTACGACTGGCTTCAAGCCCACGGTAGCTCCATCACTGTCAGGGGTCTCACCTGCCACGGGCCCGATAGGGTCAGAGACATAGCCCTGATAGACCTGACTAGTGAGATGGAGGACTGTGAAGTGGTTCGAGCAGGAAACAGAGAGCGAGTGGGTGGGGGGGGGGTGGACAGCTCTACCACCCACACCCCCCCACAGGGATCTCTGTTCACACTTCGCTCCAAGCGCCCGGGCCTGGGGCTTCCAGACTCCGGACTGGACTACACACTGAGCAGCAGCGGCGTAGGGAAGAGTCTGGCACTTAACGTGAAGCCCCTGTCCCACAACAGTGTCCGGGTCACCTGGAGCGTCGCCCAGCCCAGTTCCTCCTTCAGGCTGAGCTGGCTGCGACAAGGAACTGGAAATGCCATGGGATCTATCACGGAGACGCTGGTCAGGGGTGACCGCAGAGAGTACCTGCTCACTTCCCTGCAACCACGTTCTAGTTACATCATCTGCATGGTGCCCCTGCCTGCCAGTTCAGAGAGCAAAGGTGTCATTCCTGGAGATACAGATTCTGATGAAGCTCTTGTGTGTGCAAAGGCTGAAACCTCAGACCTCAACCCTATGGAGGAGGAGGAGGATGAAGAGTCTAAACAGATAACAGCATTGCCCTTGGCAGGAATAATTGGTGGAGCTACTGCTATTGTGTCTTTGGCTCTTATCTTTGGTGTCTTCTGTTGGTATGGCCATAGGACTGGACATTTGTGCTCCCGTGATCACTATACGCGTAGCAGCTCCCGAAAAAGCAAGAACTATGATGATTACATTGAGTCTGGCACCAAAAAGGACAATACCATCTTGGAGATTCGAGGTCCAGGATTCCAAATGACACCCATGGCAGCATGCCAGCCACTGCAGCCAAAACCACTACGAGAGGATTACATTATTCATACCATTTTCCCTTCCAATGGCACCGGTCTGTACAAAGGAGCCAACCATGTTTCTAATGCAGGACATGGTACCAACCGAGGCTATAGAGAAGGGGGAATCCCAGATGTAGACTACTGTTACACATGATGTACCAGATCCTGTTCACAGTGTTATTGGTAAACTGTATAGATGCACAAGTTCCCTTCGCATGAACACTGAAGCACCCCTCTGTGCCTTCTTCTTCCAGTCTCCCATTCCAAATTACCTGCTGTTCACTGCAATGAAAGTAAGTGATTAAGTGGCCCTGAAACTGTGTGGGAACAATTGACTGCAAGAGGCAGCAGCCGATGCCCAGGTGTAAATGCACAGCTGACTGTTTGTTCACCGTCTTAGTAATGGCCTGTGTATGCTTGTTTTCTGGTCCGACATGTATGTGAAGAATGTATACACTGTGGAAAAGGTCAGTTTCAGCAAAGGTGCAGGTTGAGCTCCTGTTCCAAACACAGGAGCCACAGCAGTCAATTCAGCATGGATGAATGGTGACACATGGACTGTTCTGGTACTCATGTCCTATTCACTACTCATATACAGTATGTGTAGTCTTATCAGTTCATTGGTTCCAATGCCTCAACTCTATTATTGTGCCCTACTGGCTAGCTAAGGAAAGGGCTTTGTAAAGCTGTGAATTGTTCTATTTCCAACGACCCTGATAACCACTTGTCTTAAAGTAGACTTGTTATGACCTTATTCATTACTTGGCAGGGTGGACGTGTTATCAGAGCTGGTTGGCTGTGGTTATACCTCCAGTGGTCCTTCACCTGAGTTCAGTATTGTAAAGTTGCATCAGACAAGATGCAGCACAAACGTGTAGATAATTTACTTTGATACCGACTGAGCTGTGTTTAAATAACGCTTGGCTTTTTGTGTCAGTGATTTGTTTAGTAATCAAATCCTGCACAGCTCTTGTTATTTATTCATTTTGTTCCTTTTATGTAATGTTTTTTGTTCCACAATTGCTTTTTTTTTTAAAATTCTGTCAAGTTTGTCATCAATAATGAAACCCACCTTTGGGAGACAATGGACTGTTTTATGTAATAAGAAAGTGAAGAAAATATCCTGAACATTACAGACCCCACCCATAGACCAGCATGTCATCCCCCCACCCTCCACCCCTTCCTCATTTCTGTGCCTGTGTGCTTTTCCTGTGACTTTAAGTTATGCTTACTGCACATTTTAAAACCGACAACAACAAGGATGATGAAAATGGAGAGTGGACAACATCCTACTGTGGAACGTCCAATAGGAGTGAAACCGAGGAGACTCAAACCGAAACACTGTTGACCTGCACTGTGGGGCAGCGGCCAGAGGATGTGTGTGTGTGTGTGGGGGGGCTGACTCCTCAGTCAGGGGACTTCATCGATATTGGTTTTTGGAAGGGTAAAGCCTCTACTCATTCCACCTCTTTTATTACTGAGCAGCACTAAAAATGTAAATGTATTAGCACTTAGCAGAGAACGGGGATAAAAGTAATGATGGCCTGCTGACACGGAGCTGAAACATACATCTCCAGGCACCAATGAAGATGCGGAATTGATGGCTGTGGTTGGACGGTGTTCACCCATGCATAAATCTGGTTGTCATCCTGGGCTTCTCCCCTTGCGTTGAATACTGTCCATCAATCGTTTACCACTGTGTTGCTTCCAAAAGGGAAACAGTTGTGCTTCCTTGACTCTTCTGTTTGACAGTTTCACACTGGTGTCAGACATATGTCACTGGAATGTATATTTGAGCTTGCATCCAAAACCATGGGCTTACACAAACCAATCGCATCCTACTGGCCTGATTCATTGTGTTTTGGGGAATGTTGATATGATGTAATTGCTATTTTATAGTTGGTCAAATCCAGACTTTCTCATCATTTGTATAAATAAATCCACGGCCACAGACAACTGAATATTTTTTCTGGTGAAATTATAGAGAGTAAAGGTGCCATAACTTTGCTTAAAAATGATGTGAACTTGAGATCTGTGTGGAATTTGCTTTATAAATTAATCTTCAGAGGGAATCAATAAAGTTTTATAATCTTGTTATTACTGTAACCTGTCATTTCACCTCATGACCAAATATGTCAAGGATTCAAATCCAATTCTGGTCAAATATTAAATGTGTCTATTGTTTTAATGCGTTCGGATAATAAAGCAGTGCCAACTACAGTCAGATGCTAACATTATAAAGTGGAGAACAAACTGATTTTATGTTTGCATTCAGTGTTGAGTGAGCCCCACTCCAGATGAATAACGTCATCCAAACCCTTACCATGTCATGATGTACTCGTGTACTAGTGGATTTACTTCAACTCAGCTGACATATCACTTCAGTTGAAGGATGTTGCCCATGCATCTTCCAGATAACCTCCATTACTCTACCTATCACACAAACACTCTTCACATCTTTTATACATTGGAGTTTGGTCATAAATTGGTTAAATAAATCTTTCATTATTCAATAGAATAAAACAAATATCAGAAAAATGGGATTCGTGCTGTCACACATTAGTCTGTGCTCCTGTGATAAATAGCACAGCATCAGTCGATTCCATCATAGACGACTGTAAATTCACAGACGACAGCTCACTATACTTTGTTATATACTGTATAGATACTTGATTATATACTGTATATGTACTGTATATATATATAAATAATTATATACTGTGTATATACTTAATTTTATACTGTATATGCACTGTATATATACTGTATATATATATGTGTGTGTGTGTATACATTATATATATGATAATAATTATTATTATTATTAATAATAATAATAATGATATGCATCAAAAGACTGAACTTACTTTTTTATCATTACTGAGACCATCATGTCACTACTGAAACATCACTACCCAAACGTTTCGGTAGTGAAAGTTTTGGAAGTGACGTTTTTTGCTAATTATTAGCTTAACTCAACAATGCTAGGCTAAAAATGGCTACAGACACAGTTCTCAACAGGTGTACACACATGAAATCATAAAATTTGCTTTAAAAAACAAAAGTGTTTGATTAATTGCAGAAATCATGCATTTTGGTAGTGACAGCCCTTAAAGACAAGCTGATTTCCAGATTTTGGAAGACATTTACCTCAGACTGATGTAAAGTTATTACTCAGCAGGTGGACATTGAGGATCAGCAGGTATGTGCCAGTTTATGGATGAAAGATTTAGGGTGTGGTTAAAACCAGGCTCCACCTATGGACTAAAAGGCTTTGTATTTCGGTAGTGACGTGAAAACATGGGACAGCAGTTTGGATATGAAGTATTTAAATTTAAAAAATATCCACACAATCAATCTCATTATTTCAACATTCCTATAAAAGAAATCAAATAGGTGTATTTAAAAACAAAATGTAGGAAATTGTCAAAAATCCTTTCTCTGCTATTTTCATGAATAGAAATTTAGGGGTTAGAGGCTGGGACAGCCACCTTCCAAAAGGAAGTAATATATAAACAATTATTTTAAATGTATTTAATTTTGTATTATCTTAATTAATATATTGTGATTAATTACACCATAATATGATGTTTGTACACATGTGAAGTCTGAACACCTAATTGTTTTTAAAAATGTGTTTTTCATTGTGGGACTGCAATTTGAACTGATTTGGTAGAATGCTCCAAATACACTGTATCAGAGGCAATTTCTCAGACTGCAAGGGAAGCTCAGCTGCCCCTAAAATGTCATAAATTAAATCGTCAAATATGTACGGTTGTGTTAACATTTCATTGATTACAAATGTGTTAGAACACGTTCATCTTGAAGACGAGTTTGTTCAGAATCAGCTACTTATCACAAATCAGCTGAGTCGATGTTCACTTCTCATACATTACCATAGCACTGTTTTCTTCTACAGTTTATGGTCAATGCATTTGCCTGTAGAAGCTCAGCGCCCTTGCACTTCAATGGGAAAGCATGGAACAATTTTTTTCCTTGCCTCCAAACTCGACGGACATTAGATAAATGCCACGATTTTGTCCCACCCCCAGAGATGTTATGTGTTCCGGGGTGGGACAAAATCGTGGGACAAAAATGGAGCTGTGGGCGGGCCTCAGCTGACCTGGAGGCTGAGCTTCCGCATAATGATTGGAGGATCAGTCAAAAGGCTGAATCCTGTTTTTAGGGTTAGGGTTAGGGTTAGTCATCTTGGAAGGTGTTCTGCGCGAGGAAAGTGATTAAGGTATAAACACAGAAAGACTAATGAATTAGTGATAATTAGGATATGACTGGGGTTGGACACATTTGAAGAAACATCTGGAACTAAAGTCAGATACTATAATTATGAAATCTGGCAGACTCTGAATGTATGATCTGAAATGTTCTCAGTACTTTGTTGGTCAACACAAAGTATAACTACACAAAGAACAACAAGTAAACAGAAAATAAAAGTCTTTATAGAGGAGCATTGGTTGTAAAACTGTGATCGATGACACTAACATGAATCCTAACCCTGTGTCTGGTACACCCCACCTCCACATCATCATCCCAGTTACATTTAACTCAGATGTTGGATCCAGTTTCAAGTAAGGCTCCAGTTCTGAGTAAGGCTCCATCAGCTCCCAACTCCGTTTAACAGCCAGGGTTGTGATGGGTGCACAACCAATGCTGTCTGGTACACACCCAGGACTCTGTGAGTTTATTTGTGGCTCAGTGCTGGGGACCAAGCCGGTGGTGCCGAGGCTCAATGATGGCATCGTAGCCCAGGAACCATGGCTTGGAGCGTGGAACGTAGCCTCGTCGGGGGACTGTGGCTTTGTGCACCAGGAAGCCCAGCATGCAGAGAGAAGTAAACAAAACCGGTTCCTGGAACCGGTTTTGTTTATGGAACTTAGAACCAAGCTGGGCTCCAGGCTCCACTTTGACCATGAAAAGATGACAAACTACATTTCACACCAATTATTGACATGTATTGATAGGATTAGTGGTTAAGAAGTTATTAAACATTTTATATTAGTAGATGGGTTTGGTCAGTGGTGGTTTGGGTCTTCATGGGTTAAATGCAGTTAGTGTGTCATATTGTCATATTTTACTTCAACAGCTGGTATGATTATACAACTTTACGACATGTTTAAAGTTATATAAGGAATAAAATTATATAATGTGATATATGAATAAAGTGATGGTCACTTTATTTCCATAACTAGCAAATTTATTTGACTCAAAGAATTATGGAGCCCTGGAGGGACTGTTTACCCTGCTTATACAGTGTATAATTCAGCACCATGGACAGTGCATGAGTCTAACCATAAAACACTCAACTTACAATCACATGATTTCATACATCAATGTTCCTCAAATTCTACCTTATGACTTTATTCTGTTACATACAAAAAATAACAAGAAGGTCATAGCAAGTCAGGTATTTGGCTCAGAGTCTCGCACTGTCCCATTGTTCTAACAGCATTTGTGAATGAGGCTTTAAACTCAACTGGGAGCTGACAGAAAGCCTTAAACAGAATGAAACTCAGTCAATCATCACTAAATCATGCGTGGGCATTGAATTATGCTCACCTTCACCTCTCCAAAAATCTAAACGAAAACCCCAGAATTAGGGATGCTGTCCACATTAAGCCTTTTCCTCATCAATTAAAAAAACAAAAAACAATCAACATAGGTTAACCTTAGACTAGAGCACAGGTGTCAATCTCCAGTCCTCGAGGGCCGGTATCCTGCATGTTTTAGGTATTTCCCTCTTCCAGCCCACCTGGTTCAATTAATGATCAGCTCATCATGTTCTGCAGAAGCCTGATAATTATGTAATGGTTTCCAGGTGAGATGGAAGAGGGAAATACCTAAAACATGCTGGATACCGGCCCTCAAGGACTGGAGTTTGACACCCCTGGACTAGAGTATTGTTTTTCTCACTCACTCACTCACTCACTCACTCACTCACTCACTCACTCACTCACTCACTCACTCACTCACTCACTCACTCACTCATTCGCATCTTTTGAATCATTTTATCCTGGAGAGGGTGATGGAGCCTCTCCCAGCATGAGAGACGTCCACATGAAATTTGGTGATGATTGACAGCTGTTTACAAACATTAAGTTACGTTAGCCTCGTAACACCCACGGCTTGGTCCCCCAGCCACAAGATGCAAATAAACGGACTCACAGAGCTCCGGTTCTGGACCTGACAGCAGTGAATCCAGAGAAAAATCAAAGGAAGCTCCAACTGCGGTCAATGCAACACCAACCTGGGCTTCAGAACAATGGTTTAGACATGTTGGACCAGGGGCATAAACAAGCTGTGTCTCATTTTTACAGTCTAAATTCAGCCAAAAAGGTCCATGGATTAATAGAGACAAAGGTGTCAAATGTGAGCTGGTGTTTCTTTGGGAGACACACCATGGTATCATCTAGTGTAAACTGAGGAATATGCAGTTCTAGGGGGACTGTAATTTTTATGGGTCAGGATATAGTTCATGAACAGGACGGGCCACTGGAGTCATTCCACTACTGAGATTGAAGATGTGTCCCTGGTCCCATTTGTGTCCCCGGTGTCAGACATGTCCCCGTGTCCCTGGTTCCAGATGTCATGCCTGGCCCTGCACGTTGTTCCTGGTCCCGGATGTTGTCCCTAGTTAGGGTTAGGGTTTGTCCATGTCCATCTGGTCATGTTCTTTTGTCAGTGGCTAATTAACATATAAGTTGTGTATTTATTTTTTATTTTAACTATGCCACAAATGCAGCTTAATTTCCATTCAGTGTTTTTCACTGTTGGTGTTCAAGTTCCATTCTCATCATTTTATTCCTCTCATTTTCTTTTATTCCTCTCATCCTCTTTTATACCTTTCATCCTTTTTTTATTCCTCTCATCCTGTTTTATTCCTCTCATCTTCTTTTATTTCAGATCAATAATCAGTAATAAACATGTGGATTCATACTGTGGATGGTTTTAAAGATCAGTTTCTCCATCAACATTCGCATTAATGAAGTATTGAACTAAGTGACCTGTTGTTCTGTTGATGGAAGTCAGTGTTTGGTTGGCTTTGGGTTTGTACACCATCTGCTGACTAAACCCATGCACTGCAAGAATGACCATATGACCATAATGACAGTCAATAAACTGGGTAATTTAGGGTTAGCATTAGCTCTATCCGTGACCCAACAAACACAGGATTAGGGTTAACATTAGCCCTAGGGCTAACAAACACAGGGTTAGTGTTAGCGTTAGCCCTAACTGTAACCCAACAAACACAGGGTTAGCATTTGCCCTAACCCTAACTCAACAAAAACAGAATTAGGGTAAGTAATAGGGTTTGGGTTAACATTACTGTTAGCCCTTACTCTAACCCAACAAACACAGTGTTAAGAACAGGGCAAGGATTAGGTTTAGCATTAGCGTTAGCCCTAACCCTCACACAACAAAAACAGGGTTAGGGTAAGTAATAGGGTTTGGGTTAACGTTACCGTTAGCCCTTACCCTGACCCAACAAACACAAGGTTAGGAAGAGGGTTAGGATTAGGGTTAAGGTTACCATTTGTTTTAGCCCTAACCCATGTTTAGTGCATGTTTGGGGGGAATTTAGGGTGGATGCTAGGGTTAGGGTGTTTAGTGGTGAGTTAGGGTGTTTAGTGGAGGGTAAGGGTGTTTAGTCTAGAGTTAGGGTGTTTAGTGGAAGGTTAGGGTTAGGGCAGCATTTTTCAACCTTGGGATCGGGACCCCACGTGGAGTTCAAATGGGGTCTCCTGAAATTTCTAGTAATTGATAAAATAAAACCTTCCAAATAAAAAATATATGGTGAGTTGAGAGAGACAATCCCAAACCACAACAGACATGACAAACTGTGAAACTGAAACTGAAGCACTGTGGCACTGTTTATTTGTCAAATGTTCAATGTGGTCGTTTCAGTTGCTGCAGCTCTTTCATAATTCATAGTTTGAATTATTGTTTGTTCAGTATGAATTGTCACACTGGTAAATCCAAGCTGGACTGACTGTACATATCCTGACCAAGGCAATTCAAATTCTCACTTTGCGCAGTAATCTACACCTGGCTTTTCTGCCTCTGTTCATAATAATATACAATTTATAGACGAAATGTGTCTAAAATTAATGTTTATTAGCAACATAGTATAGCAAAGTATAACATGAAAACTAATTAATTTTAGCAACAAAAAAAAGTCTCAGTTTTAAATGTCTGGGGTCGCCAGAAATTTGTTATGTCAAAATGAGGTCACGAGCCAAAAAAGGTTGGGAACCACTGGGTTAGGGTGTTTACTGGAGGGTTAGAAATAGGGTTGTCCTTTTAGCCATTATTTTCTCTTAATTAAAATGAAAGGTCTTGCTTTGTTTTAAGTATGTTTTTCTAATTCTCTTTGTTTTATTCTATTTGGGTTCATTTGTCTGAGTGTGTGTTTGTTTTTTTTGTTTTTTTTAATCATATTCTTTTACAGATGTCTCAGTCATCAGACTGTGTGGGAACACTGTGAGATGCTGTTTGGTCTGAAATGAAACAATCCATGTAAATAAACGTATTTCCATCTCCTCTTGCAGGTAGCGCTGCAGGTCCACTCCGGTCCAGTATGGGGCAGAAGCTAATTTAGTTCGGCCCGTGAAAGGAAAACACGAAGAAGACACCGAAGCGGAAGAGACGTGGCACAAAAACAGTGAAGAAGCGGAGCAGTGAAGTTTATTAAACTATTTCTGCATCGGACAAAGAAGCGCAAATGACAGCGGAACATCATCTACAGAAGCAAATGACGGGTTTGTGAAAGGTACCGGCACTGTCATTTTTCAAACGAGAAAGAACGGCGTATGCTAAGTTAGCAAGCTAGTATTAGCCTAGCTGCTAATGGTGGTTTCCTGACAATTTCCATATAGCTGCTGGAAAACGGGTTCCGGGGTTCAGGTTCGGGTGCCTATTCAGACAGAGTGTGTTGAACAGAAGTCTATGTCGGCGTTAGTCTCAGTAAACACAAATATAAAGCCGAGGCTTTCAGGAAATACGTGTCATATTTACATGAAAGGACGTGGGCGTAGGTTCCAACAGAATAAAATTACATTTGACTCATGTATAGTGTCAAAGACTGTACAGACGTTAAGACTATATATAAGTAGTGATGGGGACGACACCGCCTATGTCAATACCGAGTCTTTGAAGGTTCGAGACCAAAACAATAAAAATAAGTCAATTTTCATAACCATAATATAATATAATATCAGCCCGGTTAATATTCAACACTTATGTCTACAGACTAAGACAGATTGGGAAGTGTTCTGTCAGCCCAGTACTGGGTTTGGAACTTTGCTCATACTACAGTATATTCAAACAGATTTACTTTGTATAGATTTCAGGCTGATCTGTTCCGAACTAGAACACACAGAAGAGGCAGAACCATGGATCTGAACCAGGTCCTTGTAGACTTTCTAGGATTAAATTGGGAAGTAAGTGGGTTGCTGATATTAATCATCATCAAGTAGAAAAATGTTTATTTTACCTTTGTTGTTCACATTTCCAATAATTGCACATCTTTCAATGAGATGTGTAGTGACCTGTCAATCAACTGGGGTGTCACTAGCACCTGAAGTGTCCAATCAGGTTCCAGAGAGATTCAACTTGTCCCTCGACACATGGTTCACATCCTGACCAAGCACACTCACACAGTCACATTTAGCAGGGCCTGGATCGACTCTGAAGTAAAGTTAGCTCAGCACTAAGTTTAGCTCAGCCTGGCCTAGCACAGCTGAATCTGGCAGCTAGAGCGGAGCCCTCAGACCGCTTTTCTCCATCAGTTTGGATATGAATGCTCACAGAATGGTGTTCATCAAGGGGATTTAGAATGTTATACACAATGCTGACTCGAAATTGAGTGGCTCTACCCTCGACTACTCCAGCGCCTGGAATGGAATGGAATGGAATAGAAATTTGTTGGTCTCGAGGACTCGCACTTAACGCACGCGTGCGTTTCTTTCAGTACACACACAATTTGGCTGGGGGGGGCATGCATTTTGGTCAGTAACCATGCACAGTTTGGTCAGGGGGGGCATGCACACACCTTTTGGTCAGTAACCATGTGTGCATCAGTGTCCATCCCACTTATAATACTATGGGGTTACAGTGGTGTGGTCTGTGCCCCCCACAGAAGTAAAAGTGAAACTTTACACTCATTTATCTTTTCCCTACCTCTTGAAGCATCGCAAACTTTCATTTGAGGGGGCGGGACGTTTGTCCAGGCCTATTATATATTATACATATGTATAATAAGTCTAATGCTACAGTGATGATTAAAAAAAAAAATTAAATGTATGGTGTGGTGGCAGGAACCTTATCAGCAGAAACGCTGTATTGTATTAAGCAGCTTTTAAGTTCGATACTTTCCATCACATTGGACTTAAGTGCTTAAAAGTCTCTGAACCTCTCCTGTCACTGACTTCTCCATTGCAGTAGGCAGTAATGAAAAAGAAATTCGTCTAAACCTTTAATCATTTAACAATGCAGACATAAAATGTCAGCAATGCAAATTACCTGACATCAAAAACCGCTAATAATTGCATATCCAGAGGATGCCATTTAGGTCCAATGTAAGATATAATATCCATTCATGTAAATAAAATAACTTCATAAATGTCCCTCTGGAACAACAGTATGTATTGAAAGGAGTTGATAATCTAGATATAAAAGTTGGGTAACAGAGAGTCTGGTCTGTATGTTTTGGTTTCACTAATCTGTCCCTGGTTACAGCACTACAGAAATTGTTGATGCAAAAAATCATATTTCCAGTCATAAATGTCCAAAGTTTGTTTCACTAGTGGAACATGCATCTAAACCTCATTACTTTTCTCAAGTGTCATTAAAAAATTGTGAGTGGAAGTACTTTAAAAAAAGAAAAAGGAAGAAAAAAAGAACAGAACAGAAAATTTTGGTTACGGACTTATGGATGCCTCAATCTGAAATGTCAAATTTCAAGAGTCATAAAAAACAACTTTTACTTAGAGTCTGGGAAAAACAAGTAAATATATTGAAAAATATTAATAATAAAAGGCATTAAATGCAGGAATCAGTAAATTTACATGATTTAGGACTAGAAATTATTCAGTTCACAATGAGATAAAAACAGGTTTCCTAGACACTTAAGCAGTTTTCATACTTCATACACTTCAAATGGTTGTAACTTTTTCATTTCTATTCAAAAAGCAAAATTAGATCCATAAACTAGACAAATTAAGCTAAAAGATGAGCCAATTTGCTCTGTGATATTAAGAAATATGGCTTAATATTAAGAAATATGACTTTAAACCTATATATGACTATTCAGACTTTAAGACTATATATAAGACTATGTAAGACTATACAGTAGGGCTGAACGATTTCAAGAAAAAATTGAATTGCGATTTTTCTGGCAGATATTGCAATTTCAATTTCATTCACAATTTTCTTCAAATCAAGTTTCACTCACACATGTTGATTTGTTGCCTCACAGCACTACAACTTCCCATGTGCACTAACTGAGTATGTGCAAAGTGAATTGGGTCAGCCCAAAGTTGTTCCTGATTGGAGAAATTGCAAGTGTTAGAACTGACCCATGTTACAACTGTCCCTGGTCTCTCCTACACTATGAACACACAGGCGTCTGCAGTCTGAAACTGTGATGTGGACAAGAAGGGGGGGGCGGAGCGGGGACTCCCTTGTCGGAGCACAGTCTGAATTCCGTGATTGTGTGTGCACGCGTGAGTATGTGGTGGGTGATAGTGATTGTCAGAGCAGAAGTGAAACTGACAGGCTTCACTCCTACTCTCCGGACAGCGCACACACGTACAGGCACAGCTAGCGGCAGAAGCTCCCCCGCAAAAAAAGAAAAGTTAATAAATCGGCTACATATTGGCCAATGTCAATTAATTGGTGAGACCCTATAATCGGTTGGGCTGGAGCTAGGAGCACTGCAAAAAAACGTGGCTTTGATGACCCCAAAATTGTGTTGTCTGAAATTGCGATTTTCGGTCTGAATCGGTGGATCGTTCAGCCCTTCTATACAGACTTTAGGACTATGCAGACTTTAAGCCTATATATAAGACTATTCAGACTTTAAGACCATATATAAGGCTATGTTCAATCAGCAGGTCTTAATGTACAATTCGGATTTTTTGGGTAAAGTCCAACTTTTTTCTGTTCTGGTTCATATTACACATTAAATGCGACTTCTATCAGTCTTGAGGATCCACCTGTCTGCCCGCCTGCTGCTTATCTGGGGCCGGGTCGTGGAGGCAACAGTCTAAGCAGGGATGCCCAAACTTCCCTCTCCCCAAACACCTCCTCCAGCTCTTCCAGGGAGACCCCAAGGCATTCCCAGGCCAGCCGAGAGACATAGGCCCCGTCCCAAAGTTCCCCCTTGGCCCCTAGCACTCGTTTTGGAGTCCCCTCATTTTTAAGTGCACTTCAGACGGAGTCACAAGTGGTAGGGAAGTTCTACAGACACAATGGGACACTGACGTCATCAATAAGTCAGGTCGCTTATATGCGGAAGTTGACATTAAATATAGCAGTACATGAATCCACATGATGACAGAACAAAACTACACCATGGTCGGTCCAGGAGATTCAGTCTTTGGTGGCCGACATAAAAATTCAGACGAAACAACACGTAACGAGCGAGTTTATCAACAATTCCGTGAGCGGAAAACATGGAAGTACGCGCTGCCTGCTTTCACTTTCAGGTAAAAAGTCAGTACTATTCTGTAATGGAAACGCTCCAGAAATACGGAGCCGAACCGAGTTGATACTAGTGGAAAAGCGGCATAACATTTCTGTGATTCCTTTCCAGCTCCTGTTGACATGTTTACCATATGTTAAATATTTTATGCTGGAAAAGTGGAAGCGTTCATAAAGCACTGTGGGCAGGGCTAAGCGGCAGATTCTTCCCCTCTGTTTGAAGCAAATGCAGCGAGTCTGCATCCAAGCTGACTTCTTTTCAAGGGACAGAATGTCCACTCCCCCTCGATGCTAACGAGAAATGGGACACCCCCAAGCTGACTTCTTTTCAAGGGACAGAATGTCCACTCCCCCTCGATGCTAACGAGAAATGGGACACCCTACCCCTCCAAAACTTCACTCGAAATGTAGGGGTAGAGAAGAAATGTAGGGGAAGGGGGAACTTTGGGACGGGGCCATAGTCTCTCCAGTCTAGGTCTTCCTGAGGCCTCCTCCCAGCAGGACATGCCCAGAACACCTCCCCACGGAGGCATCCAGGAGGCATCCCAAAGAGATGCCCGAGCCACCTCAGCTGGCCCCTCTTGGTGTGGGGTGGCTGGGCGCACCCTACAGAGGAAACTCATTTCTGGCCGCTTGTATCCGGTATGTTGTCCTTTCAGCCGTGACCTATATCTCATGACCATAGATGAGAGTAGGAACGTAGATTGACTAGTAAATCGAGAGCTTTGCCTTTCGGCTCAGCTCCTTCTTCACCATGTCGGATCGATACAATGCCTGCATCACTGCAGACACTGCACCGATCTGCCTGTCAATCTCCCACTCCATTCTTCCCCCACTCGTGAACAAGACCCTGAGAGACTTAAACTCCTCCACTTGGGGCAAGGACTCCCCACCGGCCCGGAGAGGGTAAACCACCTTTTTCCAGTCAAGAACTGTGGCTTCGGATTTACATGTGCTGATCCTAATCCCATTTGCTTCACACCCAGCTGCAAACCGCCCCAGTGCACGCTTAAGGTCCATGTTCAATGAGGCAAGCAGGACAACATCTGCAAAAAGCAGACACAAAATCCTTTGACCCCCCCAAACCAGACCACCTCCAGCCCCTGGCTGCACCTAGAAATTCTTTCTATGAAAATTATTAACAGAACCAGTGACAAAGGGCAGCCCTGCTGGAGTCCAACATGCACCTGGAACAGGTCTGACTTACTGCTAGCAATGCAAACCAGACTCCTGCTTCGGTCATACAGGGACCAGACTGCCCTTAGCAGAGGGCTCCAGACCCCATACTCCCGAAGCGCCCCCCACAGGACACCACGAGGGACACGGTCAAACACCTTCTCCAAGTCCATGAATCACATGCGGAGTGGTTGGGCAAACTCCCATGCACCCTTGAGCACCCGATGGAGAGTGTAGAGCTGGTCCAGTGTTCCGCGACCTTCTTAAAAAGGGGGACCACCAGCCCAGTCTGCCAATCCAGAGGCACTGTCCCCAACTGCCACGCAATGTAACAGAGAAGTGTCAGCCAAGACAGTCCCTGCACATTCAGAGACTTAAGGTACTCAGGGTTAATCTAATCTGTCCCCAGTGCCCTGCCACTGAGGATAGCTTGCCAACCACTTCAGTGACTGATGGACGAGTCCACTTCTGAATCCTCAGCCTCTGCTTCCTCCATGGAAGATGGGGCAGTGTGATTGAGGAGATCCTTGAAGTATTCCTTCCACCTCCCGACAATATCCCCAGTCGAGGTCAGCAGCTCCTCAATTCCACTGTAAACAGTGTTGGTGGTGAACTGCTTTCCCCTCCTGAGGCACCAAATGGTTTGCCAGAATTTCCTCGAGGTCAACCGATAGTCTTCCTCCATGGCCTCCCTGAACTCCTCCCAGGCCTGAGTTTTTGCCTCCACAACCACTCAGGCCACAGCAGGCTTAGCCAGCCAATACCCATCAGCCACCTTAAAATCCCCATCACCTTCTGATTGCAACCAATTCATGAAATGCTCTAACACAAAAATAAAAAAAATTGTCACCTGTGGAAAAGACAGGATGAAAAACATCATCCAGTCATTTTAACCGACCCATCGAAATGATTGAATGGTGATATGTCTTTCAAACTCAACTGTCATTTGTCCCTCTCCCTTCTGCGCCTACCCCTTCTTGTCCTTCCTCTTCTCCTTCTTCCTCTTATTCTTCTCCTTCCTCCTCTTCTCCTCCTTGTCCTTTGTCTCCTTCCTCTTCCTCATCTTCTCCTTCGTCATCTTCTTCCTCTTCTCTATCCTTTCTTCTCCTTGTTCTTCCTCTTCTACTTCTTCCTCTTCTTCTCCTTTTGGTTGTTCTTCTTCTCCTAGTTTCTGTAGTTTAATGGATGGCTGTGTTTGATCATACTCTGCAACAGGGGTTACCAATCCTGATCCTTGAGGTCCAGTATACTGCATGTTTTAGAGGTTTCCCTCTTCTAGCACATCTGACGGTCGTTATCAGGCTTCTGCAGAGCTTGATGATAGGCTGATCATTTGAATCAGGTGTGTTGGAAGAGGATGCATCTAAAACATGCAGGATAATGGCCCTTGAGGACTAGGGTTGGTGACCCCTGCTCTACAAGATGACCATATGTTTGTAGAATATCTGAACCATATCTCCTCAGATGAGGCTGACCTGATGCCATATTTCTGTATGAAATTAAAGAATTTAGATTGACTTTAAAACTTAAACCAGGATTTCTATGGGCTTTGGGCATTTTAATAATTTATATCTGCTATGTTCATGTTAAATTCACAAATATAAAATACAATTAATGGAAATCCTAACCCTAGACTTATACAGTGGCATCATGAAGTTAATCGAATGGACAATTATATTAGTAATGTGTATTAATTGTATGATAATACGACAGCCCCGGCTGACATACGTTGACCTGAACCTGCTGTTTAACCCGCTCACCTCCGGGAGATCACTCATATCTGTACAGATGCTGTGGTTTTCAAGCTCAACAAGCCTATTTCTACTGCCTGTTTGTTTTTTTCTCATCACAGAACAGGTGGATATGGGTCTCTGCAAGTGTCCGAAGAGGAAGGTGACCAACTTATTCTGCTTTGAACATCGTGTAAATGTGTGCGAACACTGCCTCGTCTCCAACCACAACAAGGTTTGCCACTTATGCCACATATCCACTACGTGGTACTGGCTCAACTCGACTTGGGTACCAGGTACTATTCCTGGAGACAGTTTCCATTACTGGATATTACCGGCTTTAGAGTACCTGGTTGTCATAGCAACACTGCACGTAACTTCCGCAATGTCATACCGTGTTTTGTCATATTTTCTGAGAGTTGCTGATATACACGTTTGTTGCATGTTGCCCAGTGTTGCTCACTCTGACTCTTTTCATCGTCCACCAAGAACAATATCTGAAACTCCTCAACTGACCACAGTGTCATTTTTCGAGCTGTCATCATGGATTAACCTACTAGTATATTTATAATAATAATAATAATATTATCTATAATGCGTTTCCAGTCAAAGTGCTGTACAGATAGTTAAAACAGATGTTTAGACTATTTAGACTATACATATTGACCAAACAACTGAAAACACAAATAATTTAAGATGAATAAAACAATAAATAATTTAAAACACATTACGTTTCATATGTGGAAATAAATAAGTGGGTCTTTAACTTGGATTTAAACACCTCAACAGAACATGCCTGCCTAATGTCCTGGAGAAGTCTGTTCCATAACACTGGTGCACAGAAGGAAAAAACACGCTCACCACCGTCTTTTTTTGACTTTAGGAACTTACAGTAAACCAGTTCCCTGGGAACGAAGTGTACGAGACGGTGCATATAGAGTCACCAGGTTGTGCCTATAAGATAGCGCCATGCCATGCATTATTTTATGTTAGTAGGAGCACCTTAAAGCCTGCATGGCAGCAAATACAGAGAGGCCAGCATAAGGGTATTATGTTTGTATTTCCCAGCCCAGGTTAGAATATGAGCTGCTGCGTTCTGCACCATCTGCAGGCCTGGGAAACTCTTCTTAGGTAATCCTGACAGAAGGCCATTACAGTAATCTAAACGAGAGGTCACAAAAGCATGAATAAGGACCTCGACATCCTTCAGTGACTGGTAAATCAAGAGCTTCGCCTTTCGGCTCAGCTCCTTCTTCACCACGGCGGACCAATACTACGCCCGCATCACTGCAGATGCCGCACCAATTCACCTTTCAATCTCCCGTTCCATCCTTCCCCCACTAGTGAACAAGACCCTGAGATACTTAAACTCCTCCACTTGGGGCAAGGACTCTCCACCGGCCCAGAGAGGGTAAACCACCTTTTTCCAGTCAAGAACCATGGCCTCAGAGTTGGAGGTGCTAAACCTCATCCCACTCGCTTCACACTTGGCAGCAAAGCGCCCCAGTGCACGCTGAAGGTCCATGTTCAAATGGGCAAGCAGGACAACATCATCTGCAAAAAGCAGAGATGAGATCCTGTGGCCCCCAAACCGGACCCCCTCCAGCCCCTGGCT
>JAPTYQ010000007.1:30589622-30606702 GCA_029814465.1 Ostorhinchus cyanosoma
GAATAATTCCAGTTCTCACTGATACTTACAAATAGAAAATAAAAATTGTGACAGTTAACCTAATAAATATTACTACATGAAAAAAATCTTTTTTTTTTCAGTGTAGACAGCAGTATCTCCAAGAACATGGAGGTGTCGTGAACTTTGCCTGTCAGTAAATCATGGCAGGGAAAAAAGAGCATATTGGCCAATGCAACAGGCTGATCCTGATACAAAAAAAATTTACACATCGGCCCACTATCATTATACTGGTTTTTAAAGGATATGCACAGATGTGATGGAGCATTGACCAAATGTGACCTGTGACAGATGGAAGAACCTATGGGAGTCATGGAGGAGCAAGTGCCTGCTGATGTCACCGACTATAATGACTGGTCCACGTTCGATGGTGAGTCTTTGAACATGGATGTGTTTAAGGAGGATCTTGTGGAAATGGTTTCAATTTATACTGAAGGAGAAATTTTTATCCAGTTATGTTTTTTTCTCTTTTGATGCCACAGCCAGAGAACCACCTGACCTGTACCCAGACCACGCCTATAGTACTGGTCTCGGCCAATTGCCTGATTCCATCTCAGCTCCAGCACAGGACGACACAGGTGGTGGTGGTACAAATGGAGACTCAGATCCGCAGGACCACACCGTCATCAACTTCACCACAACCAACACCAACGACACCCTCACAATACACACAGGTAACCATGGTAACCATCAAGACACCTGTTTGAACGTCGTAAAATAATAAGAAAAACTAAAAACTGTACAAGTCCGTGTTAGCGTTGAACATTTAAACTAAAAGTTGTACAAGTCCATGTTAGAGTTGGACATTTAAATTAAAAACTATACAAGTCACTTCTTTGTATAGTGGCCACCTAAGCAGACATGTTTTTCACTGCTCTACTATCAGGACTTTTAATTTCCAGTAAAACATTCCAGTTCACCACAAAACCCAATAAAGGGGTTTGAGTGAGGATAGTGTAATGCCGAAGTGAATAAAAAGCCCAACCAGTCGAAGTTGATGGACTTTCACATTCAGAGTAGGTCTCAGAAAGCTAACAAGGCTAACATAGCAGAAGTTGCGAATGAAGGCTGAAACCCGGAGCTGGAGAACGCTAAGGCAGACGAGATCTTGGTTGCCATCGGTGCTATAAAAGATGAGTTAATAATGCGATTTGATGGAATAGGAACGGCAATAGGAGATGTTAACAAACAGATCAATGAGTTCACTGAATGAGTGTCACAAGTGGAGCAACAAGTGTCACACACAGAAGATGATGTCGCAAGCTATAGTGAGTGTACTGCAATCCAAAAGCTAAATGAGGGAAGACAACCTTTTCGACTTGGAAACCAGATCCCGATTGAATAATCTGAGTTTGGTCAGGCTACCAGAGGGGGCTGAGGGTCGGGACCCATGCTCCTTCGTGGAGAAGTGGATTCCAAAGGCACCAACTCTTTCAGCACAAGGATCAGCAGTTAAAATTGAGCAAACCACCGGGTTGGACCGGTGAGAGAAGCTGGTGCACCACCAAGAACATTAATAATGAAGTTCCTCAGCAATAGGGAGAAGCAAGCGATCTTGGTGATGGCAAAAACGATCAAAAATATTAGGTACAAAGACCAGCAAGTGAGGTTTTATCAAGATTTGTCTTCGGGACTTCACCAGTTGAGGAAGCAGTTTGATCCAGTGCGCCAGGAGCTGCACAACCGGGGCATTCGGCATGAACTGATTCATCCGGCAAGACTGTTGGTAACACAAAGACCGCAGTCATGTCTTCAAAACTGTGGCTGAAGCACAGGAGTTTATTGAGAAGATTCAGGGGGACAGTGATGTGCGTTAAGTGTTCAGATATAAACTCATTAACTTTGATGTAAACAAGATGAATCAAGCAGCTTTATAATTACTGGTAAGAGTAATGAAGGTGACTTCTGTATCTTTTACAGGTGTTAACTAGTAGATAAGCAAGTACTATCTTACATGTGTCTCAGGCTTATGGTGAGGGTATAATGTGAATCCTTATGTGGGTGATGAGGTGCTAAAGAGAAATGGGACACCCTACCCCTCCAAAACTTCACTCGAAACGGAGTGGTAGGGAAGAAATGTAGGGGAAGGGGGAATTTTGGGACGGGGCCTAAGTAAAACTGTTGAGAGCTTTATCAAACATCTGAACCTTAATCTTAAAATGAATTGACATCAATCTGTAACTAAATCATTAAAACATGACTCTGTTCTTTAATTCAGCTTCATCGCCAAGAAAAGTCTACGACACCCGTGACGTCGCACACAGCTCAGCCACACACAGCTCGGCCACACACATCGACTTTGATGATGACAAATACCGGCGCCGCCCGGCGCTTGGCTGGTTCGCACAGATCCTCAAGTCAGTATGGGGCTTGGACTTCTTCTGCTTGTGCTTCTGGTTGTACTTGTGTTTCTGGTTGTACTTGTAGTCCTGGTTGTATTTGTGGTTGTGCTTATGGTTCTGGTTGTGATTGTGGGTCTGTACGTGGTCTGTGATACATCTCTGTTGTTGTGTTCTCCACAGGAACAGGACCGGGGGGAAACGAGTGTCTCTGTCCTGGAAGCAGCGGGTTTTTATGCTCCTTCTGGTTGGAGTTCTGGGATTCTTTACATTGATCATCATTATGGCTAAACTGGGACGAGCCTCCGCTGGTTCTGACCCAAACTTAGATCCTCTCCTCAACCCCAACATCCGCGTTGGCAAATATTGATGCCAGCATATGTTTGTGTTCCTGTTCCACACCACCAGGCTGTAATTGGACTGTAGACCCTGGCCCAGCAGAGGGCACCATTCCCTTACCTCCATTGAACAGAGAGCTCGTCACCATGGAAACCTCCATGATACATGAGTCCACTAAACACCACCAACAGGCCTTGGCCTGTTTCACACCATAAATACCAAGAATCAAGAGCTTGTCTTGATCCCAGACCCAACTGGAGTAGCCAGAACCGAGTCCAGTATATGAAGCTGGGTCAGGTTCAGGTGACAGTGACTGGCAGGTGTTTCTACTCTGAGTATAAATATTGGGGACCTATGTCATGAATTCTGATCCTAAATGGAATAGAAATAAACACTGTGGATGTGGAAGAACATCTGTATATACTGTGCATGTGCAGTAACCGTTGCACGTTTGTATCCTGATGAGATGAAGAGGAGAAGCTCTGTGCATTGGTCTTTGAAAGGACAAGTGGAAAACCCCCCACAGCAGATTCACTCATACATTGATTATTTATGGGTGTCTAAACTAGTTCTGACATTGAGCGGTTGCTTTTAAATTTGCCACATATTCTGTTTGTATGTTTTCCTCATGTTTGACTGGACATTAAACAGCAAAACTAAGCAGTATTTGTTGAATCGTGGCTTTTATCCCTCAGCTGCAGGTATAGAGTAGACCCTGACCCATCTGTTCACTGTAGTGGTAGGTAAACCCTAACCATAACACAGAGGTAGGTTAACCTTAACCCTAACCCAGAATAGTGGTAAGTTAACCCTACGCATAAACTAGGGTGGCAGGTTAACCGTAACCATAACCCATAGCGGTAGGTTAACCCTAACCCAGAGTAGTAGTAGTAGGTTAACACGAATTATAACCCATAGTAGCTGTATGTTGACACTAACCCAGAGTAGTGTTAGCTTAACCCTAACTCAGAGTGTGCTAGGTTAACCCTAACCAGTAGGAGTGGTAGGTTAACCTTAACTCAGGGTAGTAGTTGCTTAACCCTAACCCAGAGTAGGGTGGAGTGAAGGAGAGTGGGGTGGAGTGGATTTTTATTGTCACTGTTACAGAAACAACGAAAATGTGTTTAACAGCATAAACACTTCCAGTTAGTGGGGGACAATTATACAATGAAAAAACTCAACATCTGTCAGACTGTGTTTGAAAAAAAACCAGTTATGAGACCCAAGTACATAATTAATGATATACAACATTAATTCAACCACTTGAACTACTCAGCTGGATAATTGAGGTCCGTGTGTCTTGTGTGTTTTGTGTATGTATGTATCTATGTGTGTTTTTTATGTATATGTGTGTATGTATGTTGTTGGGCCCAGACTGGTCTGAACTGGTGTCCAGCAGATTTATCTCTTCCTATTTAATGTTGTAAAGATGCCACATCCATCCTGGTCATAACCTCCATACACTGTTTGTCCTGGGGTCAAAGTTCACCAACAAGTCATGTGTTTGCATGCGAACATATGCTTCCATGGTGAACTTTCCACAGCATCTGATTGTGATTGGCTGTTGGTTCGATGTAGATGACAGATGACATCAGTGCAGGGAAAGCAACTGCCAGCCAAGGTGATGAAATGTGCATCAGAATCAGCACACCTATTACGTATGTATGACACACATATGACACAAGTATGACATGAATGATATGTATGACATGAATGACACATGTATGACACATGTATGACATACGGATATGTATGACTTATAAAACAAATGACACGTCTGACATGTATGACACATATATGACACCAGTATGACACTTTTATGACACTTGCATGACACGTATGACATAAGTACGGCACTTGTATGACACTTGTACGACACGTATGACAGAATGTATGACACATTGTACAAGTATGACATGTATAACATGTAAGACATATGACATACGACATGAATGACACATGTATAACGTACGACATATGTATGACACATGTATGAATTGTATGACAACCGTATGACCCATGTACGTCACTTGTATGACACATGTATGACATGTATGATGTCACATACCTTGCTTGAAAATAGCATGAAGAACTCTTCCAGTCTGTTAAACATCTTGCCCACAACCTTGTTGAAAAAGGTCCTCAATCCCATTGGTCCATTTTTATTCTCCATTATAAGCTGTTCATTGGTCTCCGGTAGTGTCCCTGGTTATTTTAAGCAGGCTGTTGTGCAGCCTCTTCTTAAAAAGCCAAATCTGGATCCTTCAGCTTTTAATAATTATCGGCCAATTTCAAAGCTGCCGTTTTTATCCAAGATTTTAGAAAAAGTTGTTGCTAAGCAGCTTGTCACTGCTCTAAGCAGGCACTCCATTTTGGATAAATTTCAGTCCGGCTACCGTCAGTGGCACTCTACAGAGACTGCCCTTCTAAGAGTCTCAAACAACATTTTGATGGCCTCTGACGTGAATAAATGCACCATCCTTGTGCTGCTGGATCTCAGTGCGGCTTTTGATACTGTGGACCACAGTATCTTACTAGATAGACTGAGGGACTGGGTAGGGATCTCTGGGAGCGCACTTCAACGGTTTGCCTCTTATCTGTCCGACAGAAGTTTTTCTGTTGCCATTGGCACCCACATGTCCCAGTCCGTCACTCTGTCATGTGGGGTGCCACAGGGTTCGGTTTTGGGGCCAATTTTACTTTCCCTTTTTATGCTTCCACTGGGTAGGATCATTAGCCAGTTTAAGGGTGTCTCCTATCACATGTATGCAGATGATCTTCAATTATATTTTTCTCTGAACCCTGATACTATAACTGAGGTGAACGAATTTCATGAGTGTCTGACTCAACTTAAGGTTTGGATGGCCTCTAACTTCCTGCAGTTAAATGACGCAAAGACTGAAGTTCTTATTGTTGCACCTGATCCCATTGCGTCCAAGATTTCCACCAGCACTGGATCTCTTGGTCTGAATGTACGGCCCAAAATTATGAATTTAGGCGTCATTTTTAATCAAGCTTTGCATTTTGACGATCATGTAAAAAAACTGATTCAATCATGTTGTTTCCATTTGAGAAACATTGCCAAACTCCGTTCCATTGTGTCACAGTCTGTGATGGAAATGATTATCCATGCTTTTATTTCATCTCGTTTGGACTATTGCAACTCCCTTTTCACCTGCCTCAGCAAATCATCCTTGGACCTACTCCAGTTAGTGCGGAATACTGTAGCCAGGCTGATCACAAACTCCAAGAAATTCTGCCACAGCACCCCGGTTTTAGCGCATTTGCACTGGCTGCCGGTCAGTTTTAGGGTGCAGTTCAAGGTGCTGGTGATCACCTATAGGGCGCTTCACAGTCAGGCTCCACCGTACCTCATTGAATTGTTGCACCAGTACACACCTATGTGGCCACTGAGGTCAGCTGAGAGGAGTCTGCTGCTCGTCCCCTGTACCAGGCTCAAAACCAAAGGGGATAGAGCCTTTTTAGCAGTGGCCCCCAGATGGTGGAATGCCCTACCTCCTGAGCTACGAGCAGCAGCTTCAGTGGACATTTTTAAGAGGCATCTTAAGACACACTTTTATTCTATTGCTTTTATGGGTATTTCTTGATTTTAGTGGGTATTTTTGGAATGTCATTTTTTATGCCTGTACTTTGTACTGTTTTTTTTAATCTGTAATGCATTCTGTATTCCTTGTTTTTTTTTGTGTGTATGTGCGTACAGCTGTTTTATTCTTTTTAATCTGTAAAGCACTTTGTGAGTTATCTCTGTGATAAGTGCTCTATAGATAAATTTTACTTACTTACTTACCTTCACTTTCCAGTCTGACACTTAAACTCGTGTATGAAGGTCTGAGTCACATGGACTTTAATCAACCTTATAATATGCTTTAACGTGTAATTAGTTTCATTACTTTATTGGAATTCAATGTGTTGGTTGGTATGTGTGAGTGATTAGATTGACCGTCACTCTGACATAATCAGGACATCCCGATCAATAAGGTGACACTGCCATCTGTATTATAACCAACTCACTCCAGTTCTGGAACCTTTGTTCTCATTGTTGCCATTTTACTCTTTAATTATTGTGATTCATGCTTTAATTTGTTTAAAGGAATATTTTCACACAGTCAATGTGACGACTGCATTTTTGTTCTGTTATTTCAACCATAACCAGTACATATGATCCATATAAACCATGGCTTCCACTTTACATTCAACCAACATGTCACCACATGTCATTATTTGTTCAACAAAGACAATTCCAATAGAAGAAATTAAAAACACAACCAGCTTTACTATTAATTTGTTTTTCTTCCTAATTTACATCTATGTGCAGAAAATGACAATTGGTCCAACTAAAGACCAGTTCAGATGCTGAATAATGCAAAATACAAAAGTTTTACTTGTTTGGAACCAACCCTTTGAACATATCAGGAGTTGTGAACATGGAATGATGCTAATGTTGAGAGTTTTTCATATTGTTGGATGCTCATGACATTGGACAGCAGGTCTTGATCTGGTCTAATTTATCCTAAACTGTGTTCATGTAAATGGTACATTTTGAGTCTGTACATATTTAGAGTATGTGGATTAATGACTGAGCCTGGTGTTATCGGATGATCTCGGGGGGAAATATTGATGCGTGTGTCAGTTTCATTGTGTCACTGGCATTTGCTCTGTTCAATTATCAGATGCATCATCCAATCTGTGTCTGAGCCTCATCACATCAGTCAACATCAGTCCAGGTTCATTCCGGTGGCGTCTTTCACAGGGTAAGTACATGTTATTCACTGTCGCATACAGAAGCTAATTACAAACTATACTGCCATGCTGAACTTTCATGTTATAGTATATGTGTTTTACTCCTTACATATCTGCATTTATCAAATTATTCAGTTATTTTTTTGTATGTGCTTGATTCAGTTTCAAAATATTTGATGTGCTTAAATCATACTGAAGTCCAATTTGGAACAGGTCTAAGGCTCATGCTTTGTTCGATAAAGCTGTTTTTTCCAAGTCTGTTAGAAATTGTCTACTTTTTTGTGGTGTTAGTTTAATACCTAATAATACCGTTTTCCCACCAATAAATAACAAACATAGGCCATTACATAACATACAAGACTTAAGGTGGAGCACTAAAATGTTTTTACACAGCACTGACACTGCAGATAGATTTCCTTACCTTACCTAAAGGCACCATATTTTATGTATTTGAAGTTATTGTGTATTATGTTGTAATTTGAAGAAAATGTTGGTAAACTATCTGAGCACTGTCAGAAATCCAATGTGTCAGAGAACTGAAATATTTTTAAAGAAGTGATAAATGTTTGCAGGAAACTGTGTTTTCCTGTTGTCTGAGGATGGAGACGCATGTTAAAGCTTCACATGGTCATCAGGAAGCAAAAACCAACAAAGATCATAAATCTGAAATATGCGACGACCAAAAGGACAAACATGGAAATTATGAGTCGTCACAGTCTGAGTCACTGAAGCATCATGGTGACTGTTATAATTACCATCACAAACCCAAGCTCCATCATTCAGAGGACGATGACAGTCAGGAGTGAGTAGAGCAGCTTTTCATCTGCTATTTATTGAATATTGTCTGGTCTGGTCTTTGTCTCAGTTTTTTTTTCTTACATTTTGATTTGGAATAGGAGCCATTCAACAACTGAGGACAGTGTTTTTAATGACCATCACCATGACGATCACCATCACCACAAACATCCACATCAGCATGAAAAGGAGCAGAATCATCGTTGCCATTTTTGCTATTACAGAGGCAAACAAAACCATCTTTCAAAGGCTTTCTTGAGTTCTTCTTCATCCTCTTCTTCTTCATTTTCATCAACATCCTCCTCCTCCTCTCCTTCCTCTTCAGTATCGTCATCTTCTTCCAGCCTTTCCTCTGAGCCCAGCGGTGATGGTTATCCACTGAGTAAGTCCCAGCATTCTCAGTCCTGTACAGATGTTTCTAGGAGATACAGGTATGTTGAAGACAACGATGACACAGTCCCACTGATTGATAAAGGAGGATGTCTCAACAGACTCTCAGCCAAACACAACCAAGAAAAGCTGAAATCCTCTCACAACAGCCCTACCAAAGGTGCTCAGAAGACAAACCGAACCACAGGGAAAAATGGAAGTGTCCGCAAAGCTAAGTCCATGGAGTCCCTGAGTCGATCAAAGGAAAAAGACAGACATGGAAACAAGGATAAAAATGAAGAAGAACACAGAAAAAATGAAGCTAGAAAGAACTTAATGGAAGAAAAAATTAAGTTCTCTGCCTTTCTTAATGAGATCACACGACAGGTTCTGAGTCCATTGAGACTCAATACTCTTGGGGTGACGGACGCTCAAAGACCATCCAGTCCAGGACAGGCCTCAGTAAGGTCCAGGAGGACAGAGGACAATCCTGGGAGACATAGACAGTTCAGCAGGACAGACTCCATCAGCTCCAGCAAACACTCACAGAGAACCACACACTTGGCAGATCTGCCCAGCGGCAAATCTGCCAATCATCAGAAGGGTCACCGATCAGCAGATTCACCGCATTGTACACAAAACACCTGCACCAATGTCAGCTGTTTGAAAAGATGTCACTCATGGTCTCAGACTCATCTACATCACTCCAACTCACGTACCAATAAACAACACCATCACCACAGCCATCATCATCATCATCATCACCATGGAGACCACCACAGCCCATTTGATCAGGACCACCATGACAGAAGTCATCATCACCACCATCACCTTTCTACCTTTCATCATGGGAAACAACAGAGCCCATCTTGTTACCAAGGCCACCACCACAAAAGGATGCATCACCAAAGAAACCATTGTGACCATCATGTCTATGGAGACCACTATGATACTGACTCCAATCACAAAGACCGCTATGAGCAGCACAGGACTCTTCAACATCATTACCATAGCCATCAGCACCCAATGCATCATCACCAGCCCCATAGAGACCGCCACAGCAACACTTGTCACATGACAACCTGTCACCATCACCATGGAGACCACCACAGTGAGCCCTGGCATCACCATGGAGACCACCACAGTGAGCCCTGTCACCATCACCATGGAGACCACCACAGTGAACCCAGTCATCACCATGGAGACCATCACAGTGAACCCCATCATCACCATGGAGACCACCACAGTGACATCCCTTCTGATCGCCATGGAGACCACCACAGTGACATCCCTTCTGATCGCCATGGAGACCACCACAGTGACATCCCTTCTGATCGCCATGGAGACCATCACAGTGAGCCCTGTCATCACCATGTAGACCACCACAGTGAGCCCTCTCATCACCATGGAGACCACCCCAGTGAGCCCCGTCATCACCATGGAGACAACCTCAGTGAGTCCCGTCATCACCATGGAGACCACCACAGTGAACCCCGTCATCAACATGGAGACCACCTCAGTGAGCCCCGTCATCACCATGGAGACCACCACAGTGAGCCCCGTCATCAACATGGAGACCACCACAGTGAGCCCCGTCATCAACATGGAGACCACCTCAGTGAACCCCGTCATCACCATGGAGACCACCACAGTGAACGCCGTCATCAACATGGAGACCACCTCAGTGAGCCCCGTCATCACCATGGAGACCACCACAGTGAGCCCCGTCATCACCATGGAGACTACCACAGTGAGCCCTGTCATCACCACAGAGACCACCACAGTGAGCCCCGTCATTACCTTGGAGACCACCACAGTGAGCCCTGTCATCACCATGGAGACCACCACAGTGACATCCATTCTGATCATCATGTAGACCACCACAGTGAGCCCCGTCATCACCATGGAGACCACCACACTAGCCCTCAGCAACACTGTGAAGATCCCCATTGTATCCAGGGCCTTAAAGTCCACTTGGATCCGTCCATAAGTCCTGGTCCAGATCACACTGGCTGTGACGTCCAGAATCTGTTCTCAGAGAAGACCCTGGACTACATCTCAGCCATAAACTCGAGCAGCTCTTCCAGTCACAATCAGGAAGACATCACCTTCACAAGCTCATTACAGAAGGTACGGCACCGCCCTGAAGCTGACAACACCACTGCATGTTTATCAACAAGTGACCGATACGTCAATAATATCAATATTTACATGACTGATCATCAGTTTATGGAATAATGTTCCCCACACTGGTTTTCCTGAGACACTTTTCATTTTATTGTGGACAGTAGATTATATCAGATGAGACTAGACTAGGTTAGACTAGACTCGATCAGACTAGATTAGACTAGACTAGACAAGACTAGACTAGATTAGACTATATTAGACTGGATTAGACTAGACTACAATGTTCAGAGGTGGTCATATGGGCCGTAGGCATGATTTGGCAGCCACACATCCATCAGTCAGACTAGACTAGACCACACTAGACTAGGTTAGACTAGACACTGGACTAGATTAGATTGGACTAGAATGAACTAGACTAGATTAGGTTAGAAAAGACTAAACTAGATTAGATCATGTTAAACTAGATTAGACTAGGTTAGAGTAGACTGTGTTAGATTAGACTAGACTAAACTAGACAATGGTAGACTAGACTAGATTAGACTAGACCAGACCAGATGAGACTAGTTTGGTTTAGAGTAGACCAGATTAGATCAGACTAGACTAGACTACGTTAGACTAGATTAGACTACATTAGACAAGATTAGATTAGATTGTATTAGATTAGACTAGACTGGGCTAGACTAGATTAGATTAGACTTGACTACACTGGACTAGACTAGATTAGACTACACTAGACTAGATTAAATTAGACTACACTAGATTATATTCGACTAGATTAGATTACATTAATTAATTTAGGAAGGAACAGATCACCCCAAACCTCACCGCTATACACCTCCTGATTCTTTAAAATGAAAAGTCTACATTTAGATATTTGTGTTTTTTCTACAGGAAACAGGACATGAGCTGGGAAGAATAATGTAAGTGACGTAAAAATGCAAATGTGACTTAATGATGGGATTGTGACATACTAATGTGAGTGTGATGTATTAATGCATGTGATCTAATGTGTATGATGTAATAATGTGAGTGTGATGTAATAATGTGTGTGATGTAATGTGTGATGTAATACTGTGAGTGTGATGTAATAATCTGAGTGTGATGTAATGTGTGTGATGTAATGATGTGAGTGTGATGTAATAATGTGAGTAATGTAATAATGTGAGTGTGATGTAATAATCAAGGTTCAAGGTTCTTTATTTGTCATTCAGACGTTAAAAACCTGATAGAATGAAATTAGCCCCCAGGCACTGTGATCAATTACCTGAGAATAAAACCCTAAAAATACCAGTACAGACAGCAATACATAGAAATATAAATAAATAAATAAATAAATAAAACCAATAAAACATGAGGGCCACCAAACAATGCTAAAAAAACAATTCTAAGAAGCAGCACTCCGGAAAGCAGGGGTGGCTGCGTACGGCATTTTCCCAACAGGGCATTAGTGTGTGCTGCTGACCAGTCTCACTGCCTCAGGGAATAAACTGTCCCGCAGGCCATTGGTTCTTGTCCTGATGGTCTGTAACCTTCTCCCTGAGGGTAGAGGCACAAACAGTTTGTTTTGAGAGTGTAAGGGGTCACCCATGATCCTCCTGGCCCATCTTCTGCAGCGCTCAGTGTAGATGCCACTGATAGGTGTAAAAGTGCATCTAGTGATCCACCTGGCCACTTTAATCACACGCTGCAGCGTCTTCTTGTCCTCAGCCGAGCAGCGGCCATACCACACTTTGATGGACTGGGTCAATGCACTCTCCACCTCTCACCTGTAAAAAGAGGTGAGGGCTTGGGGGCCAAGCTCAGCAGCTCTGAGCTTCCTCAAAAAGAAGAGGCACTGGTGGGCCTTCTTGACCACACTGGCTGTGTTGGTGGACCATGTAAAGGAGTCGTTCAAGTGCAGGTCAAGGTACTTGAAGGCTCCACTTGGACTTCTGTGCCCATGTTGTAGAGAGGGGGAGGTGGGTGGCTGGACTTCCTAAAATCCACCATCAACTCTTTGGTCTTTGTAAGGATTCAAACAAAGATTGTTATTCCTGCACCAGGTCTCCTCCAGATGTTGTACCTCCTGTCTATAAGCTGATTCATCACTTTGTGAGATGAGTCCCACAACAATGGTGTCGTCTGCAAATTTTACAATATGACAGCTGGGATGGGTGGCCGAGCAGTCACACATTAGCACAGTGTACAGGAGGGAATTCAGGACGCAGCCCTGACGGGGCCCTGTGATCAGAGTTGTTGGTGAGGATGAGCGGACATGGATTCTCACTACCTACTATCTGTTAGTAGGAAAGTCCAACACCCAGTGGAGCTCTTCGGAACAAGGATAACAGTGGCTTTCTGGGCATAAAAGGAGTTCAAGGCATCAGTGAGGGAAGGATCAGCTGAAGATGCGGTCTCTTTCCTCTCCATATTTAGGATGGTCTTTGCGAGTGTGATCTAATAATGTGTGTGATGTAATAATGAGAGTGATGCAATAATGTGAGTATATATGCTGTTTTATATAAGGGGCTGAGGTCAAGGCTCTACAACTTCTGTACACCACAGATCTATTCTTTTCATACTTTATTTACACATGCTCAAATGTATTTCTTCTGCTTTGGTGAAATTTTCATTTGATGATAAATATATGAACTCTATCCCTTTGTGTGTGTGTGTGTTTTTGTTTGTTTTGTTTTTTTTGCATCATAGGATTCTCCAGGAGCAGAATGAAGGTCTGCAGCAGACGTTGCTGAAAACAGCGGTGAGGATGGAGAGTTTAGGAGAAGAATTCATGAGCAGCCAAAGGCTTTTAGAGGAAGAGCTTCATAAGACCCGCACAGAGCTCAGCTACCTCACAGACAAGTTTAAAAAGTAAAGAATCACACTTTTCATCATCCATAGAATGATCCAGGTCCACAGAGTTCACACCAACTAACCCTAACACACACTAGTGTTATATATGGAACAGACACTGAACAAAAATATAAACAACACTTGTTTTTGCTCCCATTTATATTGAGGTGAACTCAAAGATCTAATACTTTTTCTGTGTTCACTAAAGGTCTATTTCTCTCAAATATTGTTGGCAAATTTGTCCAAATATGTGTTAATGAGGACGTCTCCTTTGTCCAGATAATCCATCCACCTCACAGGTGTGGCAGATCCAGATGATCAGACAGCAGGATTATTGCATAGGTGGGCCTTAGGCTGGCCCCAATAAAAGGCCACTCTAAAGTGTGCAGTTTTATCACAGCACAATGACACAATTTTTGAGGGTGCGCACAATGGTCATGCTGACTGCGGGAATGTTCATCACAGCTGTTGGACGTTAAATGAATATTCATTTTGCTACCGTAAACTGTCTGCAAAGGTGTTTCAGTGAATTTGGCAGTACATCCAACCGGCCTCACAACCACAGACCATGTGTAACCACACCAGCCCAGGACCTCTGCCTCCAAGATGGTCTGAGACCAGCAACCCTGACAGCTGCTGCAACTATCGGTTTGAGCTAATCTTCATGCTCGTAATCCTCATCAGGGTCTCCATCTGATTCGTCATTGTAACTGACTTGAGTGGGCAAATGCTCACATTCAATGGCGTCTGGCACTTTGGAGAGGTGTTCTTGTCATGGATGAATCTTGGTTTTGACTGTCCAAGGCAGATGGCAGATAGCGTGGATGGTGAAGTGTGAGTGAGCAGGTTGTTGATGTTAATGTTGTGAATGGAGTGACCCATGGTGGTCCATGATGGGGTTATGGTGCAGTAATGGTGGCCCATGGTGGGATAACGGTGGTCCATGGTGGGGTTATGGTGGCCTATGGTGGTCTGTGGTAACCATCAACTAAAATATCAGCTGGCCGACCATATCAGGGTGATATTTACATTGGTTCCCCCCCCCCCATGTATTGGTATCGGCCTGTTGCGCGGGCCGATATGCTCGTTTTTTCCCTGCCATGATTAACTGACAGGCAAAATTCACGTTTCCTCTGTGTTTGTGCTATCCACCTGAAGGCCATGCTTTGCCCCTCCCCTCAGTATCAGAAGTACTGTTCTGTAAGCCTGCAGCATCGGTGAGTTTTAAACTTTCAAGGTAGCTTTTAACTCTTAAACTTTGCTGAAATGTTGCAATGCACATCGAAATTGGAAGCATGAAAGCCACATTAATGTAGGCAAGTATGTAAGTCAGAATGAAAAGGACTAATACCCAGTGTCTATTTGCCGTTGTACTGAGCTTGTAGGCTAGCACAAGAAAAGAATAATTAAAGCCGTCGTTGTCAAATCAGTTCTGTTGTGTTTCTGGAGTTGTCTGTTCGCCTTTTTTTTTTGAACAGCGTAATGTAGTTTTTCAAGAGCGATGAAAAAAACCATCTTCCGGGTCTTCAGAACGTCGTATTTTATGCCGCTCTGTTTCACTTTTGACGGTGTAAAAAGCTTTTTTTTTTTAGTATTGTAATCATCTGCACCCCCTGGATTTCACAGCCTCTGAAGTTGAACTGTCACCCAATAAGTAAAGAGGACAGACAGACAACATCAATTCATCAATAATGTCCTTTGCTGCTGGTTGCATCTGTTTCTTACCAGCTATAAGGAAAAGCCTGTGTATGCGCTCGGCGAATATTTTCAGTCATTTTCACACAGACTCACTATATGAAACTGACTCATACCACTGCGGGACAGCGTCAAACGCATCAGCATCAAATTTATTTTTGACATTTTCTCTCTCTCTCAGTGTGTCTTTTTATTAACAAACTATCTTTTTACAATGTTATTAACCTGAAATGTTAAGAGAAGTGTAATTTTACCAATATTCTGCCTGTTACTAAATGTTTTGTATATTTGTAATTGTAATGTAAGTTGTAACTGAGACAAAATGGTGTTAAAATTGCACTTATTTTTCTTAAGACATTTCAAGTTGTTCATGTTATTCAGATTTTTAAGGAAATGTTGTAGATGTAAACATTATCACAATGTAATTTTACTTTTTTCACTTTTATTATTTTAGCAGTCTGGCCCATTTGAGATCATATTGAGCTGAATATGGCCCCTGAACTAAAACAAGTTTGACACCCCTGGCATATAACATCCATAAAAGTGGAGTTTTTGTTTTGATTTTAGGAGAGGTGAAAGTGGGCATGACTACAGATGTAGACCCCACTTTTTTGGATGCTATATGCATTGAAAGTTTTCCTCCCACAGGCACATTAGAGAAAAAGCTTAACATAGCTTCATGTCCAAAAACAGCTGTCAAATTACCAGAGGGGGAGACAGACAATTTCTTGAATAAATTTGATTATGATTAGTGGCAGTTTTTGGTCATTAAGCTACATTAACCTTTTTTACATATGTGTTTTGAGGCTGTCCCGCAGTAGTGTCAGTCACCGTTTGATATGCTGAGTCTGTGTGAAAATATGAATGAAAATATTAGCAGAGTGCATACACAGGTTTTTCCTACACAGACAAACCACTTGAAAAATACTGGCATAGAAGGTAAGAAATAGATGCAATCAGCAGCAAAGGTGATCAGTGGTGAATCTGTGTTTTCTTCCCTCGTTACTTACTGGGTGATGACAATTCAACTTCAGTGGCTGTGAAATCCAAGGGGTGGAGATGATATAATACTATATTAAAACCGCAAGCGGCGTCAAAGGCCCTCACTCTCCCTTGCTAGCGCCTCCCCTACGCAACCGCTGACGCCACATGACCACGAGAGAACACTGTTGTGGGCTGGATCTGACATTCTGTGAGATACACACACTTTTGTATAAATATGTAGGGGGCGCTATAGTACAATATTTTTCAGTTTTCTCAGATGAATGGGTGTAGGCCTATGAGATGGACAACTGTTCTAAATTTCGTATGTCTGAACTGAAGCAAATTTCACGTGGAAGTTTCAAGTTTCATGTGGTGTGTGTGCATGACATGCACATGCTCGGAAAGGGCTCGCCACCGTGTGTGTGTGTGTGTGTGTGAGTGGCAACAGTCGTCAATGGCGACCGGGTCACTGGCATGTTTGTCCCCATGTGACCACTGCAGACTCAATAGGCCCTGTGCCAGCGTTACTCGGCTCGGCCTAAAAAGCGGCTTTTTACGCCAAATGCTGTTTGCATTGTCAAAAGTGACACAGAGCGGTGTAAAATAATTCAGTGATTAAAACCTTAAAATAAATCACCCCAGATCATGCAAACTGTAAAATAATTTCTTTGACAATTACTGTAGCATGCTTCTACACTGGTGAAAAACAGACAAAAAAAAATCTCTGTTTTGAAAGGTTAAGAGTTTCTTTGGCATAGCTTAGAATTGTTACTGGTTTTGGGTGGTCCCATTAAGAAAGTTGACCTGGGTATGTATATATA
>JAPTYQ010000007.1:30630625-30641332 GCA_029814465.1 Ostorhinchus cyanosoma
TCACCTAAAGAGGAACTTTTCAGTGAGATATAAGAACTTATTTTTAGACAATAGATCTGGAAAATCTGATTTCAAGATATCTTACAAAGATAATTTTCACTTGTTCCATTGGCAGATTTTTTTTTTTTTTTTGCTTCTTTCAAGATTTTATTTTTGTTAATTCAAGCAAAAATTCTGCCAATGGAACAAGTGAAAATTATCTTTGTAAGATATCTTGAAATCAGATTTTCCAGATCTATAGTCAAAAAATAAGTTCTTATATCTCACTAAAAAGTTACTCTTCATGTGATTCTGTCGTATTTTAAGTGTGATGAAATTTGGAAAAGAAATTATAAAAATACACTATGTAAGAATTAGATTTTTGCAGTGTACAAATCAAGAAACTCTTGACGGTGAAGAGGTCGTTTACCTGTGCACCGGGGGCGGGACCAAAGGGGTTGGCCGGCCTCATCACAGGCTGGGTGTACATCATAGTGGGCTGTGTCGACATCATCATGGAGCCCATATGTGGGGGCTGATGGGAAGAGGAGGAAAAAGGGAAAAGTTATGCAACAACCAAAATGTGTCTAATGATGAACTGTGGAGAGGATGAACACTGTTACAGAGCACAAGCTGTTTGGACCTTTTCAAAAACATTGGCGTGAGTTGTTCAATCAACTACCGTTCTGTCAGTTATGAACTCCTAGAAGAAAGAATGCTTTCAAATCAACCAAGACTCCAACTAATAACTGGCATTGCTTCAGTCAAACTTTGGAAAACAAAACCTGTAATGATCAATCAGAATCTCATAGACAGTAGTTGCTTTTCCACTGGACATATAGTTTCAGAAAAATCATTGGACCATCAAAAGTCATCAAAAACCATGGTTATGGAATCAAGTCCTGACTCCTGTGTGTATCATGTGACTAAAACAGACAGAAAAAAAAAACACAGAATGAATAAAAGCACTGTTTTTGTCAGTATGACGCCATAGATATTGATGGAAGAACTGAAGTGATTTTGGTTATTATCAAAAAAATATGGAAAATGGATAAATATCAGCTCTGAAATGAAACTACTTTGAGCTATTTTTGTTGGTTTCATTATATTTGTCCAAACAAATGTACCTTTGGTTGGACCAGGCATTAAAATGAACAAGAAATTGAAGAAAACAAGGGGTGGTCTAAGAATTCAGTCACAAGCAGCGCACACATTGAACATTTGGAATAGCTTTGGAACACTATAAAATTACCGTCCCTCAGAATGTTCTGTTTGAAGTTTGTAGAACGAAACATTTTATGTCCAAAATCAACCCTATTAAGTATAATTTCTCCTGACCATGTAGTCAGTCCAATATGGACATCTCAAATGATGTCAATGTTTTTTGGGACAGCCTGTATATTTGCTATTGTCAACGTATGTGTTTGTGTATATTTATATATGTATGAGTGCATATGTAGATTTTTTTTATTTATTTACTATTGTGAACATGGGTATTTGTATGTATATTTCCATGAGTGGGTATGTACATAAATACATGAGTGTGTGTAAATATGAATACGGTTAGTAAGTATAGATGTGTGTATTTGTGTGGGTTGGGTTTAGTAAGTGTTTTGTAATACTTTGTAAATCTCCTTGAATTAAATAAAGGTCTATTAAAAAAGAAAGAAAAAGGGAAAAGGACAAAGCAAATGAAAATTGAATACACACACACATACACATACACACAAACTAAAATCTATTCTACTCTGAAACAGCTGGGAGTCAAACCAGCCTGTTCGCCGAGTGTGTGACACGACTCACCATTTGCTTAAAAAAAAGACTAGACTCGCTCTGCCTATTCATTATTATTCAAATTCCCGCTGGAGCCGAAAGAAAGAAATCTTTATCTTCCATCTGTGTTTTCAGTGGAGATGCTTAAACAGAATTATCTCCGGCTAAGGTGCAGTTAACACTTCATTATACAAAGCAAGGGCTTAAACGTCTCATTTCGCTGAAATGCAAGACATCTCAGCCGGAATTACTGAGTCTGGGGGAAAGCAACTTGTTATTTTGCAGCAGTGTTGAAGAGACAGAGTGGGTGGGATGATATTTCCTGATTAATCGACCGTCTGGGTTTTCAAGCTCCAAACTTTTGTTATTATATTGACCTTTAAAAATCCACCATCGGCTGACCCCTACAATTTAATTAAAGGTATTAGATCTATCTATATTCTTGGTGAAACATAGCTTATAATTTTATTGACATATGATTCAAGCAAATCATTTTCTATGATAAACATGCCGTCTTCACTTTCTGTGAAAACTTCTAAGATTGTGGACATCCAATAGGTTTTCAAAAATGTAAAAAAACAAAAACAGTATATACTACATACTACTTATAGCCGTATACAATGCAGTATACTCTGTGTAAACTGATGTAGTGGAGTTAGATGAAATTTGATTTTACACAGAAATCTAAATTACAAGATCAGTTCCAGTGTCAGGTCCTACATCCTGCTGTCCTGTTCCCCTCAAATTCAAGTTTCCGAAGGTAGAGAAAAGGAAAATTAGCTACTTTTCAGCAGGAGGCTTAGAGAAATAAGGAAAGTGTTTCAAAGTTTCACTTTATGGTCCGGTAATGACGTGCGAGTTAGTTTTTTTTCAACTCGTGGGGCTTTTGTGGAATTATTTGACCCAACATAAGCTGCCCCACAAATGAACTGACATTCTTTTGACCCAACCCGACCCGCGAGTAACCCGCTGATCCGTGCATCACTAACATACAGCATAGAATGCACCTGGACACTCTATAACAGTGGCAAACACATGGTGCATGGGCCAAAACCAGCCTGCCAAAGGTTCTAATTTGGCCCACAGTGTGAAAGAGGAAAGTGAAAAAATTATACTAAAGGTATTAGGATTCAAAGGTGTCATAGTTGTTTTAGTTCAGGTTCCATATTAAGCCTAATTGTGATCTCAAGTAAAAGAATAGAATAATAACCCATAAATAACGACTCAAATTTAAATCAAAATTTCGTTGTAAAAAGTCGGTTTCGGATCAGTATTGAATTGGTATTGGCAAAACTAAACCTGAAAAAATATTGGATCAGAAGCAAAAAAATCCAGATCGGGTCATCACTATTTCACAATAAGCTTTACTGAAAGTTTATTAACTAAACTTAAAACTTTACAGATGTCTTTTCAGGGGTCAGTTTCCTTAACTGTACATAGAGATGGATTTTTCAGACAATAATCAACTACTGAGCTTGAACTTTCACCATCAAATTCTAATCATTTCATCTGCAATGCTAAGAGAACATCTGAGCCAAAGTTGAAGAAAATCCCTCAAGGTATTCCAGACTGATGTGTTCATGAGAATGAGACCCACGCCTCTGGCTACAAAAACCCACGAAGTCCTACTACGATTGACTAAATATAATTTGACTAAAAAGAATGTGTGTGTGACAAGAAGTGAGAGCAGTCCCAGCTGACTTACCATCGCATATGCCATCATGCCTGTCGGTGTGGTTGCAGGGAAGGCCATGACAGATGGTGCCTGAAGTGACATGAAAAACAAGATCAAGAATCAGGACACAGGAAACCTCCGCTCATTTTTGAACAAACTGTCAAACTGAAGAAAAATAAATAAATAAATAAATTAAATAAAATGGCCTATGATGTATTCTGAAACATGACACCATGATTTAAGTAGTTTTCACCCACTTCACCTGTGCTCACAGCTAAAAGGTTTCTTAGCAGGACAATAGTATCTGCTACTCTAAACCCTGGATTCCACCGTGGCCGGCAGAGCTGATCAC
Organism: Ostorhinchus cyanosoma; assembly: GCA_029814465.1. Taxonomy (NCBI): domain Eukaryota; kingdom Metazoa; phylum Chordata; class Actinopteri; order Kurtiformes; family Apogonidae; genus Ostorhinchus; species Ostorhinchus cyanosoma. The sequence continues at coordinate 30,634,405 of JAPTYQ010000007.1, forward strand.
GGTCGCTTCATACGCTGCACATAAATCCTCCAGATTCACTGCAGTGTGTGTCAGAACCGGCTCGGTGCTTTGCTTTGCTAAAAAACACTCTCTAACTGTATTCCTGATGGATGCAGAGCAGACGAGATGGATGCAAGTCAAACAAGCAAATGACACAGAAGATCCAGCTAATTTTCAAAATAAATCACCCCGTAAAGACTCAAATAAAATGACATTATCAACATCTAGAACTTATTTTAGTTCAGGGGCCACATACAGCCCAATGTGCATTCAAGTGGGTGGGATCAGTAAAATAAAAGAATAATAACACAAATAATCCAAAATTTTCTATTTGTTTTAAAGTGAAAAAAGTTAAAGTGCATTATGAAAACGTAAATAACCGAACCACCATGTACAACCTGAAAATTCTCCTGAGAAATAAGTGCAATTTTAATAAGAATATTATGTTTCTGGTTATCAACACAAGTTACGGTGAATCTAAAAATATATTTATATGCATTTGGATTACATATAAATACAAATATTTAGCAATAGACATAATATAGTTAAAATTGTACTTTTTCCCCCTTTCGTTTCAGGTTTTTCATTTTTGTTTAGATGATTCACATTTTATTGTGAAAGGATAGTTTGTAAATATAAACATTTTCATCATATATATCTTCACTGTAATTTGTTTCACTACACAAATTCATCCTATGGGGCAGCTTGGACTCTTTGGTGGGCTGATTTTGGCTCACTGACCAGACATGGGACACCCTTGGTCACAATATAAAACTATATTATGACATTTATCATTAGCGTTTTGAATCCCAGACCCTTGTTAGAAAAGAAAGACCTGAACTTAACATGTCCCAACACTTTTGTCCATGTAGTGTATGTGGGTGAATAAAGATGTCAAACTGAAGATTGTTGTACAAAAACAGAAAATGCTTATGTAAAAGCCTTATCAGTTTCAGATTGTGTGAAGGGTTAATGACAGACGAAGGCTAAGAAAAGCAAAACGCTGATAAGAGTTGAATCCTGGATGGAGACGTGGTTGTTGGCAGGTGCGGAGCTCCTTGTAGAAAGAGATTAGGGAGAAAAAAAAGTGGAGACCCTTTCTCCGAGCTCCTCCAACAGCGCCTGCAGTGATAACAAACCCAGATTTGTCTAACGCCCAGCCCTCTCGGGAAGGATATGTTTCATTAAGTATTCAGTCATTGGCGAGGAAGGCACAAGTGAGTCAGACGTGACGCTGCTGGCAGAATTGGCGCTTTCATCACAAACGGCGCTTGTTTCATTGAACCCAGAGCTTCGCTTCTGAAGTCGTCCTCTGACAATGTTTGGTTTGTTTCACAGACGTCTCACTCAGCGGTCTTCAGATGGTCAGTAATTACACGATGAGGCTTTTTTTTCTCCCTCTCTCTTTTGCATTATTTTAACGAGGGATACATGTGTGAATCTTCACATCGTATCAGCTTCCTTCAAGACGCTTAATTTCTGAAGCCTCGGCAGCATTTGATCGTCACTAACATTTGGCCACCTCATCAATACCCTGAGTGTTGCTTCAGCATCATCACAGGGACACACTTTAATATCAATCAGGCTGTTGGAGGCTTTTCAGCAATTTCCATCTTGTAATCCTCAAAAAAAAATCCCATTAGAAAAAGAAAAAAAAAACCACTTCATGGTTATTTAATAAAACAACATAAGATGTCAGAGTTTGATGTGTGTAGTGTGGGATCACAGGAGGCGTTTTCATTGCAATTGCAAATGAAAATCTGTCTGTTTTATCCACAAACTAATGCCCTGTATTAACCCATAAAGACCCATGGCTACTTTTATGTCAGTTCCCAAATGAATTTTTCTCTCTGTTTAACCTTTCTCAAGTGATTCATCTCCATTTATTAAATATTATCCTCCGTATTTTGTATTTTTCACTGTAAATCATGTATATCCTTATATTTTTTTCTAATATTTTTTTAGATGTTCATGAAAACTCACAATAAATTCAATATTATCACATCAAAACAGAGAAAACACAAGAAAAAGTGAGTTTTTTTATCAAATATATCAAAAACTGAATGCCAAAATAAGTATCTCCATCAGTTGGACTATCAGTATTAGTTGTCGTCTGTAAAAAGATTTTTCAAAATTTTTTTTCTCTAAAATAGTCAGTCAGAATGACTTAATATTTGCTGTTTGTTGTGGGGGCAAGGTCTACCAAGTTTGTTCAAAGAATTGGGAAATACTGATTCTTGAATTTTTTATGAATTTTTGACATTTTCTAAATCCCCATTGGTTTACAATGGGACACATTTGAAAGTGCTATTGGCAATAGATAGGAAATCACAAATAGGCTTTCATTTGGGCATCAGAGCTACACCGATCTACTCCCAATAAAGTATTTATGAACACTGCCCTAAATGTCAGATCATTCCTTTAACATACATGTAACGCATATTGCTCCATGCTGATGGCCTCTAACTAGTATCATCCCCATTCATTTATAATGCTGACTTTTAAAACTAAGAGGAAGGAAAAGAGGAAACAAAACATCGAAGTCCCGTAACGACAATGAATCAGTCAGCACTTGTAAAACAGTGAAGTTGGGAAACGGGCCAAAGCTGCAGCCACGCTGTCCAAACACTGGTTCAACAGGACACCACGAGCAGACACCACGACCGTTATGATACCAATAAAAGAGAATCAAGTACACACATGGGCCAAGAAAGTACAGTAAATAGACAACTCAGGAAAAACTGAGGCTCATCCAGGAAAACCTTTAGATCCACAATCACTCAACACCCAGAAATGGTAGCTCAGCAAGAACACATGTGGCTGGACTGGGCATTTCTTTGCAAACAGGAAACAGGGTTTCTGCAGGTTTCATCAAGTTAAATTAAAGACTTTTTAAGGCCATTATTCAAGCCATTTGAGACCTAATGCATTTTCAGTCACATTGGGGCCAGAGCTTAATGGGAAAACACAGCAATACTAGATGATGGCAGGAATTTGCTTTGCACTTTTTACACTGGCTGTGTTTTGTGATTTCCCATGCAACTCTTATCCTTTATATCTAGAGCTCCTAACATTTCTTATATAATATACAGTTGGCTTCAATTTGTGGCTGTGTTCTGTGACAAAAAAAAAATCACAATTTATATTGTGATTTATCATAAATGTCACCATCTATCACAGTATTTTAGTCTTTTGGTTTGTGTCCCATTATTTCACATGGATGTTGATGGTAAATTTACATGAAGAAAGAACAAGAATGATAAATTTTCCCATCTGTCAATATGTTTAAGCCACACTAAATCAATCAATTGCCCAATGTGTAAAGCCTGCAATACTTGCAAATTTCAAATATTTTTCATATTAAGGACCCGCGGAAACCCTGTGGAAAACAGACTAGATTTTCAATAACCTGATATTAGTTGAAAGCTGTAATAAACAGCCACTAAACAAGCTCAGCTGCCCAGACAGGAGCTGATGATGCTCTGAGCTCAGGCAGTGTTAACGCACTCCTGACGAAATACTGTGGCTGCTAGCGTGGCTTTGGAACAGTCTGGTGCAGCTGAACGTGAAGGAGTTAATATCAACCGACCAGTGCATGCCAGAGCTGGTCAGAGAGCAGCGCAAATGCTGAAATTATACAGTAGTGGTGGACTTACGTATTGTGGGAAATTCATGCTGTTCTGCATGTTTGGCCCCGGAGAATGATTACACATTGCAACAGACACAGATATTAGAAAACTCATTTGGATGAGACAAACATGGTTATAATGACATTCAAAGACAAGACACAAGATATAAAAGATTGACTGTGATGTGGCCTTACCATGGTTGCAGGGTTCCAAGTGGTGGAAGGAGCCGTCTTGGGTTGCCAGTTGGTGCCGCCCGTGAGCTTCTTCTCACCGGGCTGACTCCAGTGAAGATCACTGTACACACAAGGTCAAAAATCTTAGCCGTGTTTAATATGCATCGGGGAGATTAAGTTAAATATTAGCCGAGTGCACTTACTTCTTTGCTGTGCCGTTGCCAATTCCCAGATCTGGAGGGTACAAATGCATGTTCATTAATGCGCTGGCACAAAGGCAGCAGGACCCGATTAGACCTCGCCGCACTAATGTGGATATTTTTCTAAATGGGTATAATTCCCCATCTATTTAAAGAAAAAAAAATCTGCCCATGCAAACTTTGTTCGCCCAAGTTCCTGTTGGGCTTCTCAGCACACCACAAATTGTTTGGAGGAGATTTTCTAATGTCTTCCAAAGTATTGGGGGGGGGGTTGCAAAATATCCATATCAGTGTGGACGGGACTTTGGCTTAAGTCACATTGTTCTTAAATTTCTCATTGTTAACATCAATTTCTAGAGCCAAACTGATTCCATTATTGTATATCATTAGTTTATATACTTAACAAAACGAAACAATACCAAAAAAAGACACATCTAAGGTTTTATAAGTCGAATGCTATTTTTTGGGTTCAGTGTTGAGTTTCACAAAGTTTAATTTAATGACTTGGCTTTTTAAGATTCAGTTTGAGAACTCCCCTGTGGTCTGGCTTTAAGTCAACATGATGAAACAGCCAAAACAAGACAGTTTATTCAGAATATACATGTGTCGTTCATGCACACATCAGGGCTTATACACAATCATCATTATCTCTCACAATAACCTTTCATCCAAATAATAACAGAAAATGGAAAAATTACTATCAATTGGAAGACCTGGCAAATATTTTCATCAATGTACTTTTACACCTCCTGAAACCATCAACTATGACTTTCTTACTCTTGATTTCTTTAACCTAATGATATTTTTCTGACCTGAGCTGTAGATTAAGTGGTCGAGCTAAAGACGACCCTCCTGTGTTGGTACAGATGGGGTACGAATGAAGCAATGCTTTGCACGATGTGAAAATTTTAGCTCGGCTTGGATTCATCGCTTGCCACAGTTTGATTAAATAAAATAATACTGTAATCCTTAAATTAAATGCAAATACCTGTTTAGAGAAGAATATGGAAAAAAATTGGATATTCAGTCAAACCACAAGGATTTTCTTAATTGAAATTATATTTTTTGTTTACTGTTAAACTATGAAATATCCTACTTCCATTACCAGGTTTGTTAACTAAATATATTTACTACATATACAGATAATCAATTAATCATGTGAGTGTCAGTCAGACTATCGATTCGTCAACCTTTTAGGAAACATTGTGTGGAAGTGTTGTACTTACTGCCAACAAGGTTGGCTAGTGAGGAGTCCAGGTCATTGGACACAAGCTTGTTGGGCTGCTGGCCGTTGGGGGTTAGGCCCTGATTGGGTGAAGATGCCACTGTAGGTTTCAGGATGCCACCTAAAACGTCTTAATCAAAAGGGGGCGGGACAAAAGGAAAAGGAAGGGGAGGAAGGAAGGAAGGGGGGGTTGGGTGAAAGGTTGGGGAGCCCAGAACAGGTGAAGACAAAATACACACGACCAAAAAACAAAAAAGGAAACACAACACACAAAAACACACACACACAGAGAGAGGATGTTCAGCGTGGATGAAGCAGGAAGCGGCACAAAACTGATCAAGCCCAGACTGTGTGAGAGGAGTGTGTGTGGAGTCAACTCACCCAGTCATGCATATGCCATGCAAAAAAGCCAAGGCCCCAGGGAGTGTGTTTAACCCCAGGACGAGGAAAAAAAAAGAGAAAAAAGTGAGACTGTGAGCAGCCTAAAACCAAGTGAGGGTGAACAAACAGCTGTTAATGAGTGCGTTAGAGATTCACGGTGCTATATGCAGCATTTATGCGCATCATTTTCTGATTGCCAAACGAATGCTGACACCTTGGTATAATTGCTTTACACCAATGAGGCAAAGGTGGAAATAATTAACCTCAATCACACTCCAGTGGTGAAGTTAGTGACAAGGTTTATCAAAATTAAGCTTAATTACAGTTACTACGTGTGATATGAGTGATATCTAATTTAGAAATGCTGCATTAGACAGTTTAATACATGAAAACTACTTTCTTAATCCCAGTTGATTATGTAGGGCATTGCAATAGAATTTCTTTTGGTAACTTTTGGAGCCCAATAAAAGTTCTAACAGCCAGTTAATTAACTAAAGTCACTAAATGCTATTTGCTCCAAGTCAAAACCATTTATTAAGCCACAGAAAAAACACATAACATACAATGACACATCTTTTTTGCACCTGTGCATGCTAAAAATAAATGTTCCGATGAGATGGCAGAAGCACATGATACATGAGTAGATTTCCATGAGGTGCTCGGCCGTATGATTACTCACCTATGTCTTATGGCTATGAACTGAGCAGACTCTGTTGCATGAATTGTCCTTATTGCTCATAAGGAAGCTATTACTACACCAGTGAAGTGGATTTTGAAGTCCAACGTCTTTTTTTATGGTTAATAAATAATGGAGAACATCTGTTGAACATGCTTTGCACAGTTTCAAATGGAGTGAGAATATTTGCTAGGATTACATCTTGTGAGTGCGAAAAGGAAATTAATGAGCAGTCTTGTTCTAATAGGCTGACAACAATCTGCAAATTGTCATGAGCGCTTGTTTGGAATGACCTCAAAGCATTCGTAGTTCACATAAACCACACGCTGGAAAAATCAAAGTGTTGGACTTTGATTTGTTTGCCAAATACTGAACACACTGCAAAAACCCAAACCTTACCAAGTGTATTTTTCTCATTTCTACTCTAAATATCTCAGACTTAAAACATAATCACCTAAAGACAAACTTTTCAGCAAGATATAAGAACTTATTTTTAGACAATAGACCTGGAAAATCTTATATCAAGGAATTTTACCAAGATCATTTTCACTTGTTCCAATGGCAGATTTTTTTTTGCTTAAAGATTTTTTTTTTTTGCTTAATTCAAGCAAAAAATCTGCCAATGGAACAAGTGAAAATGATCT
>JAPTYQ010000007.1:30641432-30660149 GCA_029814465.1 Ostorhinchus cyanosoma
AAAAAATTGTGAATTAAGCCAAAAAATCTGCCAATGGAACAAGTGAAAATGATCTTACTAAGATTTCTTGAAATAAGATTTTCCAGATCTATTGTCTAAAAATAAGATCTTATTTTGACCAGAAATGAGGAAAAATACACTTGGTAAGATTTTGATTTTTGCAGTGCATGATCCAAACTACATGCAGTCTGTCCCCCAGACCTTCAGGTGGCAGCAGAGTACACGAGGCCTGCCGAGTCCAAAAGGGCAATGGGAGGATGTGACAATGCAGCACTTACCTGTAGAATCCAGGTTGTTGGCGTTGGTGTTGTTGCCAAATACAGAGTCAAAGTCGACATTAAGGCCTCGAGAGTTCTGTGGCTGCTGGGGCGTTGGGGAGGCTGTAAACCCTGGAGAACAAACAGCACTAATAATTAGGACTAAATATGTATCTAATATTTCTATTCAAGACAACACAACCTCAGGGGTGACATTTCACATTTTTCTACCAAACTACACTGCAACTTTGACTGGCCATTACCTAAGAACATTAAAAAACAAAGAACAAAACAAAAACAGAATTCTCTCAGCTTACACAAAGTGTGATTTGAGACTATTTATCTCAGTCAGAATTCAATTTAAACTCAAACTGACAACAGTGAAAATTGGCAGACATGCATTTCTTGTTTTTTCTTGTTTTAGGGGGTGTTTCATGTGCTCCCCATTATACAAAGCACATGTGGAGTCAATGTAATGTTAACAACTATGAAAAGGCTAAATCAGGGGTGTCAAACTCATTTTCATTCAGGGGCCACATTCAGCTTGATCTGATCTCCAGTGGGTCAGACCAGTTAAATAGCAACATATTTACCTATAAATAATGACAACTCCAAATTTTTGTCTATGTTTTAGTGCAAAAAACACCCTATTAAATTATGAAAATACTTACTTTTATAAGCTATCCAAACTAAAAATATGTGACTAACCTGAAAAAATCAAAAGTGCAATTTTAACAATATTATGATCCAACTTATCATTTCTACATGTGCATTATGGATCAGATCTACAAAGACGCTAAACACTTAGTAACGGGCAGAAAAGTGTTCAAATTGTGCTTAATTTTCTTTAGACATTTCAGGTTGTTCATATTTGCTCAGGTTATTCACATTTTATTGTTACAGGATAGTTTGTTAATGTAAATATTTTCATATCTTAATGTTATATTTGGACTAAAACAAAGAGAAAAATCTGAAGTTGGGGGCCACATGTTTGAGACCCCTGGCCTAGAGTGTTGTGTAAGGCAGTCCTGTACTGACAAACAAATCTGACTTTTTTGAAAGCTATTTTCTCAGGTAATTTTCTCACTCCACAATGGTTTCTATTTGTATCACATGTTAGAGGTGCATCCCCAACGACACAGCAACAAAGTTTAATAATAGCTGTTTCTATCTCATTAGTATCAAATGCTCAAGCAAAGGTAAAGCAGCTGTTAGGTTTTATTGACGGTCTTTCAAAAGGTTTTCAAGACATTTAGATAAATATAAAGCCTAGTTAAGGTCTTATCAATATAGAAGATTTGAGTTCACTCGTGCCAAATTCTTAACCAACACTGTTGCGGCTGTTGAACGAGGGAGAGTCACAAAAAAAAACCCTGGATTGAGTACAGACTTTTTACAGAAACAGTCCTCTATGTAGAAATCAGTGTGTACGTTGTTGACTCAGATGTTGGCTAATGTCCAGAAAAAAACCCACCAACTTCAAATAGGTATCAACAAATATTACATATTCAGGGTTCCTACACGTTTCTACAAGTTAAATTTAAGTCTTTTTAGGACCTTTTTAAAACTACTTAGAACAGAATTTAATACCCATTTCACAGCCACACTGGCTAAACTTAATGACTCCTAGAATTTAGGAAAACTCATGCCAACCAGTTTATGAATGATGTGTTCTCCAACCAGGCATTATCAAATTTGCACTTCCCTTTGCTTACTTTTTGGGCGACGCATGTGTGACTAACGGCTGCATGTGTGTTGAGTCAAATGTTCTGTGATAATTTCTCACTGGGGGCTGCAAAATTAGTGATAATTTCAATATAAATTGTCGGGTTGGAATGGGTGGAACTGAGTAGACAATACATGCCATGTTTCCACTAACTGGTACCAACTCTGCCTTTTTGCGTTTCCATTACATAAAAGGACCTGGAATCTGGTACCCGGTATTAGTTTTTTGATATTTACTTTGCTGGGGTTTCAAGAGATACTAAATGTGACATGTAAACACTGCAGACCACTGATTGATCAGAGTTGTCTCTGTGTCATTGCTTCATCAATGTGCGACCTGCCATTTAAAAAAAAAATCAGATGTGGAAGTTTACAGTAAATATACTGGTAAGTAAATCCACATGATGACAGCCCGCATAACTACAGCATGGTCGGTCGAGGAGGTTGAGACATTTCTGTCTTTGGTGGCTGATGAAAAAATTCTGCATGAGCTTGACGGGACAACAGGCAATGAACGAGTTTATCAGCAGCTCTCTGAGCAGATGACAAGGAAGTTCTGCGCAGCATCGCTATGACGTCCAGGTACTCTTAAGTCAGTAGTACCCTGTAATGGAAACGGTCTCCAGAAATAGTACCCGGTACCCAAGTCGAAACAAGTTGAGTGAAGCCGGTTCAGCATTAAACACAATACAGTAAACACAAATTTATGGCAACAGAACTTAAGACCTACCATATCAAATTTAATACCTTTTAATTAAAGACTTTTTTAAGGTATTAAATGCAGATTTGTAAATTCAAGGCTTTTAAGACTTTTTAAAGACCCTGCAGGAACCCTGTTATTGTATCTTTTAATTATTCAAATGCCTTTACACTTTTTTTATGCAATACGAAGAGTGAACAGGTGTTTTAATTTTGGCATTGGGGTTTTTTTTAGCCTGGGTTTCTACACGTGTACCTACCTCTGAATAGACCAGCTACAGCAGGGGGCTCAGATTGGAAGAGAGGAGTGGTGGTGTAAGGGTTTGGCCCACAGAAGGAGTCTGACACACAGCAAGAACAGCAGACGGGCAAAAGTACCAGACGGAGAGAGAAGAGGGAGGAAAGGAGGAAAAGATTATGAAAATACCAGAAGAAAAAAAAAGGGTAGTGAAAGAGAAATGACAGGAAGCCGAGCAACTGTGGGAAGGGCTTTTAAGCAGAGGGAAAACAAAGCTCAGGATTTGGTGGACAAAAGCGAAGGAAGCCGGCACTCATCACATCGCTAGACTAAATACAGGGCGAAAATTAAGGGCAACTCACTATTAGTGTCTAACCACAAAACAATGCAGGTTCACACCCATGGGCATGTAGGAAGCAGGGAGGCAGAAAGCAGCAGCAGCACTCTTTACTGGACACTACAGCCATCAAAACCCATGTAAATCCAATTCTATCTACGCCAACATAACTACACTCAGCATTTCACTATTTCTATGACATGTCAGCAAAAGTACCAGCTGGACAGTCATCCACCATAGTACCTGTAATAAAAGTCTCGGTGGTATCAAGATCAGATGCCAGGGAAGAGCTTGAATCAAAAAAGGGATTGTAATGATCTGGAGAAGAATGAAACAAGGCTGCGGATCAAGATGGATATTCATGCAAAGAACTTTGAAATATAAACAGAAGAACAAGAGGAAAGCAAATACAAGATTAAACGGCCCCGAATCAAAGAATGTTAAGAGCTGAGAAAACAAACATGGGGAACTCAGCCTTGCCATGGAAGGAAACAAATATTTAGAATGGGGCAGCGTGCCAGAACTGAGATGAATGTGAGAAAAGTGTCAGAAAACTACAGAATGTTCAGGCAAGTGACCCCAAAGCCAGTTCAGGCATTTCCTCCTTTTCTACATATAGTTTTCGCAATCCCTGAGAGATCTTAACAGCAAATTATCAGCCAGGATGAAATTATGTGACTTATTACATCAGTATGAAACATACGCATGCTATGTGTAACTCTAAAAGAAACAGAACAAGATGCAGCTAAACAATCCCACCGAACACTTCATGGCTAGGTGTCCTAGAGGACAGACTGCCAGTGTCAGAGGACGCCGTGGACAGGTGGACGGCATCGACAACAGGTAGTGTGAGGAAAGGGTTTGAGTTTGGAATGGAGTCCTCGACAGCTTCTGCAGCAGAGGTGAAAGGATCTGAGTGGGCAGGAGGAGGGGGAAGGAGAGGAACAGAGAGGTTATGGTGGAGAGAAGGGCGAGAAAAAGAAAAGTTAAAAAAAAAACGAGCATGCAAGAAGACACGGGAGGAGGAAATGTCAGTAATGTAGGTGAAAAGGATTCACAGTGTTAGAAATACACAGACAGGCTGATATCATGCCCTACATCTGATGTGGTGCTCTCCCTGGCCCAGATTTACAGGTCAGGTGATGGAGTTTATCACATCTTAAAGCGGGTTAAGGGTCGTCATTATCAGGACAGTCGAGAGTCCACAAGTTGTAGTAGCATTCTTATCGAGCATCTATTTATGGCTTAACGTGTTTAGTACGAAAACATTTCTTATCTAAATAAATGCGACCACATTTCCTCATTACAATTAAATTTTTACGACATCTGACATGGTTTTAACCCCTAAAGACTCAAACAAACATTAGCAACTAAAATCACCTACTGATGTAAAATGTTTAATACACGTTTAACCACTAATTCTATCAATCCATGTAAATAAATTGTGTAAAATACAGTTATTCATCTATTCATGAGATATATATTCAGATATGACCCATTTGGACGTTCACAGGCTCTGTAGTGAACATGGTAAACACTGTCATCTTCTACACTGATTCAACAATAAAACCCATGAGGTTGAATCAATGATAGAGTTTGGAGAAACTTGTTTTCATGTTCATGTTAATGATATATTTTGCTTGAAAAAGGGCATTTTTCTTCAGTTTTCTCTATGTTGACATAATCTTTGAATTTACTTGAGTTTTTATGAACATCAACATGGTCTGTGAGTTAAATATAGGAAAATGCATGATTAAACCTGACTAATGCAAAATAAATAAGATAACGTTTTAATAAATGGTGATAAAAAGGGTTCCTACAAGTTAAAATGACTTTTTAAGACCTTTTTAAGACTACATAGAACAGAATTTATTACCCATTTCACAGCCTATTTCACAGTCATATTGACAAAAATTCATGACTCCTAGAATTTAGGAAAATATTTATTTGCTCCCAGCATTCCGAGTCATTTCTGTCACTAACTTTGACTTGCCATCTAACCTGGCAAAGTTCATATTAAAAATGAATAAATCACATCGCAAAGTTAGAATTGCTAGCACTTTCAAGTGCTTTAACTAAAATTCAAGCACTTTTCAGACCTCGAAAACACAACATTGAAATTCAAGTGTTTTCAAGGATTTCAAGCACTTTTATGAATCCTGTTTATACGCGTACTGTGCAGCAGATTGAAAATAGTTTGGAAGTTGCTGCTGGTTTGAGGCCATCGCTCATTCTTTCACACACCCCAGTATGATGTGCTTACTCCTGCCTACCTTTAAAGTCATAAGTAGTTACTGAGCAGCTAAAACAACATTTTTAACCTACAAAAAATATATTGCAGATTATCAGTACTGTTATCTACTTGTGTCCACTGCACTATTATATATCTTAAGATAGGAAACTGATGTGAAAAGCACACAAGTTTATAGATAGACATGAGATAAGCCTCACACTGCAAATATGAACTCCGCACTCAACATTTATTTTTCTACTGCTGATACAAAAAAGCTGCAGCATCCATTAAAGTTTTCTTGTATATGTATCCTGTAAAATTTGCACCACAATGTGAAAAGATTTAATATTTTTGATGATAACTGTCTGCTGATAAATATCTGGAGTTGTGGGCCCTAAATGCAAAGTTATAACTACACTTATGTTCCAAAAGTGAGGTTTCTTTGTAATATATCCCACCTTCAGTCATCATCATACAGTCCATCATAAAAAAACTGTTATTTTCATTCCTGTTTCAAATTAATTAGTAAGTAGTCTTGACAATATGAGCTTTGTGTGTGAGTATGTGACTTGTGTGTGTTTTTAGATGCAGTTATGGATTAAAGCATTGCCAAGAACTGTGGTTCTCTCACCTCCCCATGTGTTGGCTGTGGAGAGAGGCAGTGGCTGCTGGAAGGCCGGCTGCAGGTCCAGCAGGTCGTTGGCTGCCTTGGACGTGCTAGAGAGACAGAGGACAACAAGGGCATTAGGGATAAATCTGTCACTCATTGACAAATAATTAGTGTCCTTCCCCAATTTCAAGGTCTCCCACAGCAGAGAACCAAATATGGAGTGGCTGTGAATTGGATTGGAGGTCAGTTATGGGATGAGTGACGGTAGGATCTTTACCCGTTATTGGAGCTAGGGGTGGAGAAGAGGTCGATGGCAGGATTTGAGTTGATGGTCCCGCCCACTGTAGAGACAGGGGAGGAGTCTGTGGTCGCCATGGCAGGATTCTTCTGGAGTTCTTTCAGACGCTGCTCCTTCGAGAGTTAAGGTGATAGTATTAATAACATAGAAACTATCCTAAATATGAAAAAATCTCTACTTAACTCTTTGTAAATGTTTAAATACAAATGTATACATCTGCAAAATCCAATAAAAAAGTATATATAAAACAATATCCTAAATACAAGACACGTTCCAAGAAAACAGATTCTCTGTGGCATTTTTGTCTCTCGTGGCTATTTCTGAAAGCAAATTAAGATCGGTTTCACACCCTTTATGTGAAATCTGGCAGCTGTGTGATTTATTATTTTCTTAAATTATAGCTTTATGTTGCTAGGATTTTCCATGTGATTCAACAGTTTTATGCCTGAAATTGTCATGGTACCTCTTATTAGTTACATGCTGGATTTGTTTTACAGTTTTCCCCAAAAACAGACTTTAAAGCATGGTTTCATTCTCATAAATAACGTCCATAATCCAATTAAATTTAAGACTTGGAAAAAACTATCACAGCCTTAAACTACAAAGCCTAAAAACACAGATTATTTGCCTTTTAGACTTTTCCAACTCTGCTAAATGCCTGTAAATGAAACATCTGGCCACTTCATATTCTCAAAACATACTTGCATTCAAAGTGGGGAAAAAAAGCTATTTTTATTTTATTATCAAAATCACTTTCCAGCTCTTGAAAGAGGTCAAATGTATTTATATTTTCATTTTAGTGCCACAGATGGACATGTGTTAAACATCCTTTGCAGAATGAAGAAGAATACAGTCCAAACGAAATTAGGGGTGAGACTCCAGAGCACAAAGGGCAAGCACAGAGGCCAAGCTAAAGAACACTCCTAAGAACAGGTTCATCGTCAGACCTTCCCAAAGTCAATTTAACATTGACTTCCTAAGCTTCAAGTGCTGTAAGGTGAAAGGAATGTAGGTGAGGGATATAACTGTACTTTTAGAGCTTTTAGGCGAGCCTGTTCTTCCTCCAGGGCTGCCTGTTTTTCCCTCTCGTCCACTTTGGTGAAGGATATACCGGTGTTGGCCAGAGAGGAGACGGCATTGGAGAGGGTGCTGGCCCTGATTCAAGAGACAGGCATAGAAAATGATGAAGGAGTTAGAAATGATTTCAGGAAAGAGGGAAAAATAAAAACAAGTACTTAACATTGGACTTTGTTCCCATTAATTGCTTTATAACAATTAAGTATCAAAGCTTCCCCTTTCCAATTGTGTTCTACATGAGCAGCTTAAATCCATGAGCAGCCATTTTTCTAATATTGAAACATGAAAAGTGCATTTTTAACATCTTTCATGCTCAAAACCCCTTGAAGCCTGTCCAATACTATCAAGTTGCTGAAGCAAACATGAGCCTGTGTTCTGAGCCTAGATGGCAGGGAGCCAGATCAAGTGAACAGAGATGAAGCAGACCTACCTGCTGGCTGCTGTCGAGTCTTTCACTTTCTTTCCTTCTAAAGAGGCCAAGTGCTGCTCCAGGGCATCCAGCAGGCTGCTGGGGGCCTAGTGTGAATGTCATTGACACACATTAAGTTTCAAATCCTGAAGAGAGACTAATAGAAAAAGTCTTCTGAAGGAAACAAAAAACAAAACACTGAGGCATGCCAAGTTATGGCCAAGAGTCGACCAACAGAGCTACTCTCAAATACTGCACAGAGACAGAGAGAGAGAAAAGGTTCAGATACTTACACACACCGTAAACTGAAGGTGGAGAGACGGAAGGAAAGGGAAAAATACAGAAAATAAAGGTGGTAACAGTCAAGATACCATTAAGGAAAATGTTTGGGAGCAAGCTAGCTTAGGCTAGAGCTACTGCAGCATCTCTTCTACAATTAGTTATGTCACGACAGAGCTTCTACATGAACCCATCTTGTACACAACACGCTTCTCTGGCAGGATACAAGAGGTTACTATCAAGGCCTACACTGAAGCCCTGGATTCACACCTTTATTTGCTGTAGACGGTGCAAGGTCAGGAGTGAGTATGAAGGTGTTTCTAGGTGCAATAGATGGCTCATGCATTGGCTGCCTAGCGTGCACAGCACTGGGTGTGAAAACTACTAAGGCCTGAAGCTACAGGGGGAGCAGCCTGTGAGAAGACAGTAATAGCCAAATTTTGGAAGTTCATACAGTATTCCAGAGGTCAGTCAACCAACATGTATATACAATGGCTCATAAGCTGTAAGCAAAGCAGTCTTTCAGGACTATGTGGCAGAGCACTTTTATACACTTTTCATCAAACTTGTGTGTAATTGCCTGTAATAAGATCTTAAGACTATATTTAAAACATTAATCGTTTTTTATATAATTAATACATTTACCTTGATTCCATTTTCATTATTTGTACAGTGCATTTGTATAGACACATTCTTAGATTGCTTGTATACTTTGATGATAACAGATTCCGCTTGTAGTGTAGTCTAGATGTAACAAAAAGCAACTCCATTTTATGTTCTGTCACAGGAAACTAAGCTGTTGAAATCTTCTGACCTTTAAAGGACAGTTCCACTTGGCCAGTTCTGGTTTCATGAGCCACAGATTTCACGGATTTGCCTCTAAAGATTCAGTGCGAGTGTGAGTCTAGTGGTGAAGTTGCAGACGAACTGGCAGGAGTCCCTTATAAAGCCAGATTTTGTTCTGTTTTGAGTTTTTTATTTAAGCTTGATGCTATCCACCATAAAACTGAACAAAAAAACAGTGGTCAGACTCTGTGAAAGCTGACCCACAGTTTTAGATAAATGGCTCATCTTAAAAAGCAATGAAAACAATCATTCTCACGTTGCTTTGATTATCCACTAATGAAACCATGAAGATGAATATTACGTTGCATTTCTGCCACTAGACCCTCTTAAATCTCAGACACAGAACCTTCCTGTTACAGGCAGGTACTTGAAGAACTTTCCTTATGCTCAGATCACTTTTTATGAGACTTAAATACTCCAAAGAATATAATATAATTTACCTCTACTGAGTCATATAAAAACAGAAGGAAACTATGTGATATTTAAGCAAGCGTTTTTCTAGGAACATGCTTAACATACTTACTCTACTGCTATAACTATATACAGACTATGGCATGATACATGGTGGACAGGCAGCAAATATATTTATATAGCTCCCAGTATCTACATTACTAACAGTTGTATATTATCCTTTAAGGAATAATGATTTACAAGCAAATGCATGTCTGCTAACCTTAATCAAATTGCAACTTATTGAAATTATACTTATAATATGCTAAATACAGTATTAATTCCCCAAAATTTGGCCATTTCCCACTTTTTAGTAAAGCTAAGCCAGCAAACAGGTGAGGGCCATAAAGTTAAGGAGAGTTTTAACTAAGTAACTGCAAAGATGCCAAAAAAAAAGTTTGATATGAGTCTATGAGCAAAGAAATGGTCACGCTTACCTGAGACAGATCTGGGATGTCTCCTCGATCAATTCCCACTTGCTGCAAAAAGAGCGCAAATTCAGATTAGACATTCAGTAATTCAGATGCAATTGAAATTTGGGGGCGGGGAAAAAGCAAATTCATCGACGAGGCTGCTGACTTGCCTCTGCAACTTTGAGAAACTCTGAGATTCTTGTCATCCGTGTGAGGAATTTCTTATAGATGTCAAGACCTTCTTTGCACTGGACTTTCTTCATGTCAAAGTATTTTTCTGTTAATCGAAAGACAAGTAAGCATTACAAACAAGTACTGGCAAACATAATCCCCAGGCTACTTCCAACATCCTGAAAATCAATTTCTCGTCTCTTGAAGGTGAAGCAGAAGGTTGGATAACCTCGCCCTGTAGATGCTGAATATTGCATGCTCATCATACCAAAACAGTGAAAAGTAAACCTTAGTGCATATTAATTTGAGGTTTAGGCTAGAACAGAATTCATAAAGTCTACTGGGAAATAGTTTGTGACAACCCCCGATAAACCTCCTTTGAAATAAACCTGTTAGCAGTCTGCGGCTCTGCTAAACCACCGCCTTCCCAGGCCTCCTTTTTTTTTTTGTTAATTAAAGGCTGTGTAGTGAGAGGAATGCTAACGAAACAATCTCCAAGTACATCCTTTCTTTCAAAGTTGAATGCAAAGTATGAAAACCAAGTGCATTGTGCTATGTAACAATTAAATCTGGCCTTCACCTCTGGTCAATGTCTAAACAGCTGAGTGAACCAGAATTATAATGTCAGAAGTTGCAGGACTAAATTAGTCATTTCTTTTGTACCCAGCAGGTTGATTATGCCCTCATTGTAGGCTGCAAACAGTCGGATTGCATCTTTGAACAGAAGCATGAAGGCTGCGTTGATCACACCGTTTGTTAGTTCATTGGCATTGACCTAAACAGAGGAAAAAGGTAGAAGGTGTGAGGGGAGACATGAGTGTGTCAACAGGAGGTGTAGGTACTATAAACAGCTCTGCATATTACAGCCCTCACATTGAAATCAAGTAGCACATCCATCTGATTTTGGATAATAGGGATGGTCTTGAGGAGCTTCTCTGTGTTCATGGTTCTCATCACACCATCAGACCTGTAGAAAGGATAGAAAATAGTAATAAGTAAGTCATGGTGGCGTAAATGACAAACATGCAACAGTAGGACGTGTCATAAGATTATATTTTTTATATAATGTGTGTGACTGCCATCATGAAATTCTCCGGGGATGGACCGACTGAAATTCTAGGCTAATACCGATGACTAAAATAATAATTTAGTGAATGCCAATGTATATTTTTGGTTTTATTGTTATTTAGAAAACCTTTTGCATTATTAAAAAATGGCTATAACACTATCGAATATGAAAAAATTCAGAAAGGTTCTCTTATGAAATGAAAAAATGAGATGTCAAAGCTGGATAACTCCAGCTATTTTAAAATCCTTGAAGACAAAAAAGGCGTTATACAAAAACAGCCTGCCAAGTCCTATACCTTTCAATTTAACAGAATTTTAAAAGTATAGGAATCAACTAAATCATGTCATGAGAAGAGCAAAAATTCATTTTTACAACACAAGACTAGCACAGCAGAAAAACTACATATCTGGCATGTGGAAAACCATCAACTGTATTCTCACAAAAAACAACTGAAAAGCAAATGCTGAATGAATTTAAGATACATTTCTAAGCTTGATACATCATGGAATGTTATTTGTTGAAAACTGACTTTTGTGCAGCTTGTAAATATTTTTGTTATATTTTTAATTGCAGTAGTAAATAATATTTGAAATCTGGAGGTGGCCACTTGTTAAGCCCCTTGAGGGGTTTTGGTAACCATCCATCATAATTTTTAAGCAACAAGTATTATTTGAATGTTTTTTACTTTGTGAAAATTGAATAAATAAATTAAAAAGATGTCCTCTTATTAACCATCATAACAGCAATTATCAAATAAATAAACAAGAACCTGTAGCAGTGAAAACTAGGTAAAGACAAAGCTGGTATAACATCAGTCTGCCACAGCTATGCACAGTAAAATGTGTGAATGAGTCTTGATAAAAACTGACAACCAAAGGCAAAACTAGGTTTAGCTAATCTTTGTGTAATGAATTAAAAGTACTTGGGTTTCTGGCATTACATAAATGTTTGCCAAGACTGACCCATTTTTTCCACACAGCAAAGCAGTCAAGAAAACTGCCAGAACGAAAATTTCTGAAGAAAAGTGGTCAGTCAGCTGTTTAAGAACACTGTGAGAAAAAAAGAAGTCGAGAAAAAATAGGAACTCTCAAAACCAACTGTGGACACAAGTGGGGAAATTATGCAACTACATTGCAAATTATTTTGAAATTGAATATAAAAAAGGGAAATGAGGTTTTTGCAAGAGTGTCCAACAAAGACCAATTTCTGGATCTGGGACATTGAGCTTTGTGGCTCAGGTTGTGATTCAATACTCTGCAGCAGTGGAAACTGAACCTCCTTACCCTCTTTTCACTTTAGTGAAGTCAAAAGCAACTTGTCTGTAGGACACGGCCTTCTCATTCAGGTAACGGCTATACCGCCTGATGAACGTTGACATATCATAGCCTTCATAGTGGAGAAAGAAGCAGAGGGTCATTCAAATGTCACTAAACACGTGCGGTACATAGTGGTGTAAGATATCTGTTGTGTCAGTAATATACCTTGTAGGCCACTTTTATCCAAAAAATTGCTGAGGTTGAATAGTGTGTTCCTTGAAGCCAGATATTGTATAAATCTCTGCAAGAGAAGCACAAAATAAGGACATCTTGTACACTTGCACAACATGTACCAAAAGTTCAGTTGCTAAACCAACAAACTGTTGTGCAATAAAAAAGCTCTCCATATCTACACGGGATATGTACTCAATATAATTTGTATTTATGTTCATGAAGAAGTGTGTCAGTGTTTAAGTCCTAACCTCATTGCCATAGACCATCAGGTGGTGTGTGGTGGTGAGGGACTTGAAGACAACCACCCAGCTGGTGTTGGTGGTCCTCTCAAACAGTGTGTCAGCCAGCTGAGGGATGTTCACATTCATCTCATTTGTGCACTGAATCAAGTCTGAGGAGCGAGAAACACAGACAAGAGGCAGAGAGAGAAGAAGATCGATGAGCCACGGTGACAGTTGCAGGAAAAGGAATTGGCAATCAATACGCAGCACCACAGAGAAGGCATATGGGTCCTGCCATAGAGCACAAGCACCAATTTTCTTCATGTAACCTCATCTTCTCTTATCCATTTCTTTCCATAACGCCCAGCTAACCACTGTCAATAAAATGCCTGGAGGGCAGTGGAATACCGGTGAGTCAGAGTTCAGGTAAACAGACTTCAGAGACAAACAGCTTTGGAAAGCTGAGGTAAAGGGAGACATCTTTTCAGCATAACCCGTTAGCAGTATTGGCATGTTACGCAAACTTAATAAGACATAAGATTAATCACACAGTATCAGTCAGAGCAGTATAACATATTTAATCAATAACACAACTGACAACATGATTCACTGTAGTGCAACTTATTAACATTGCTCATGAGAAAATTACATCCAATGCTACACACATGGAAGTATGCCTCTGTCCTTGTGGACTGACAGTGAACGCATCGTGAGTGTGGCTGCTGTGGCACAGCGCCACGACCATCTGGCCTGAAGTGAAAGCAAATGCCTTGTGGTTCCTCTTTCCATCAACGCTGCAGGTCTGATCAATGATGCCACAGCTCATCAGACCGCCCATATATCCTCACACACATACAAACAGGCGCTCTCGTAGTGACGCACGGCTGCAACTATACTCAACTAGGACTGCCACTATCATCAATTTTTAGTTAATGAGAAATTGTAAAACATAAATTGCTCATTAATTGTAACTGTCTCTTTTTTGTTAATTTTATGCAACTATTACAAATATCAATAAGAGTTAAAGCAAGAGTAAATTAATTGAAAACTACAGAAAATCTTTCTATTTTAGAATCCATAACCTAAATTGTTGAAGATAACTAAAATGTATGAAACATATCCTTGAAATATACAACAAAATCACAGATGCCAATAGAAATTAGCACAGAACACACCTGGACAGACCTGTCCATAGACGCACTACAGCAGTGGCAAATGTACAGCCCGCAGGCCAAAACCGGCCTGACAAAGGTTCTAATTGAGCCCACAGTATGAATTTGGAAAGCGGAAAATTATATTAAAGTTATTAAGAGTCAAAGGTGTCATACTTGTTTTCAAGTTCCATATTCAGCCCAATTGTGAGGTCAAGTATAATAATAACCTATAAATAATGACTTCAAATTTAAATCCAAATTTCATTGTTGGCATTGAATCGGTATCGGCAAAACTAATCCCAAAAAAATCGGAAGCAAAAATATACAAATGGGGATATCATTAATGTAATAAATAACACTAGTCTACACGCAACTGCTGATGATACAATTTCTGATCTTTTATTATGGTCTTCCCATAATATAGTAATAATAAACTGTTTTTTTATGCATTCTAACTGCAGTATTGGAGCAGGGTTGTTATTTCAGGATTTCTTTAGCTGCATCATTCCTAGAGAAAATGACAGCACTTCAAAAAGACATAGATGCAGACAGTGAGGAGAAGCTGCCTGCTGTGTTCTTATGGGAATCAGAAAGGAAACCAAAAAAAGACACATCCATCTACTGTCAAACTAATTTATTCAAAAGACCAGAAAAACCCAAACAATGAACCACAAATGTTTCTGCACAATGTAATTTGATTTCCACAATCTCTGTACAAGTTACAGGATATCACTGAATTTTGATGAGATGCCAGAGGCATGCCTTCATTTTCTCATTTTCCAGAAAATCATGTGCAGCTAACACTTGAGAATCATCCCAGTTATCCAAAATTCATACCCTTCACATGCCAAAAGAGCTTGGCAGACAAAGTCAATAAATATTTGAGTGAATTTTATATTATGGAAAGAGATAAATGATCCTCTCTGGGTTTACATGATCTGCTATCTTCTGAGTTTTAGAGAAATACTGACATGTCCGTTCCTGTTTTTCATCATTTGTCATTTGTATTCTCCTTAGTCTTTAATTTTGTTTTATGAGCCATTGGATTACTGTGGGAAGCTTATAAAACCAAAGTTATGTTAAATGACAACTAAATGAGCTCATTCTGAGGTTTCTAAATACACTTTACACTTGATAACTATCACTCTGGGGAAAAAATCTTGTTTTTTGTCTCACTCTGTAGTGAAACATCAATGGAACAAATTAAATCTGTCACTTAAGTTCATAGTTGCCATTAACTGTTGTGTAGGAGGTGGTGGTGGTACCCACTGAGTCCTGTTTACATGGGTGGCCTATGAATCCTCAGTGTTTGCTGAAAGCCACACAAAAGCCTTTTTTGCTTTTTACGTACACAATAGGCCACCCATGTGACAACAAAAGCCTTTTCAGATGCAACTGACATGGCTCTGCAAGTACAGATTCGCCACCAACTTTCTCCACCGATGCTGCTGAGGTTCGTTTTGTGTAAGAACAGAACGAGTGGACCTGCAGCTCTCGCTCTGAAGATAGGCAGGTTATGACACTTTAATAAGCTGTATCAGACTGAAGCCTTTGGACTGGTCATGCATCAGTGGACTGAAATGAGAGTAGAATCTCCTCACATAAAGGTCAAACTGATACCTGGAACCTATCTCATCTATCTATATTCCCCCAGTTTCTCCTCTTCTGTCCCATTTCTGAATGCAGTGTGATCAATGTTTAGATTATTCTGTCTCACACATGCCACTTCTCGTTTCATTTTCAACAAAGCCTCTGAATATTTGTACTTATTGCATTACTTCCTATAACTGCAATATGACCTTGACCTTATTGTGCATCCATATTTTCATCGACATTTTAAAAATTAAAACCAAACTAGGCTATTTGTTCTGCATGAAAAGCAAAACTACAGAAGTCTCTAACCACATGCAAAGTCACTCTCTTGAAAAAAGCACATCTATGATTTCATATCACTTCAAAGTCTTTGATCAACCTGAATTGTATTTTTTTAGTTTTGCTTTTCATGCCTATCAAAAACTCAAAAACTGAAGCCTTTGCATGTGGTTACAGAGGTGTGATTTGTGTGCTTGTTTCTTAAAGTTGTCTCTGCTGCGACATATTGCTTACGGAGTTGAACCATTGTGTGGTATTTAGAGAATGTATCCATGTTTGTGAAATGACCATTGTGTGAAATTCATTTGAACTTCTCCAAAACATACTCTTACCGTAGCAGAAGTGAAACTGTACGATAAATGTACAAGTATTTCTTTGAAGGCAGCCTTTCTTACAAAATTATAGAATGGCTCAATAATCTCCAGTGGCAACATTTACACAGCTCTGGGTGAGTGCTGCATTTGAAGTCTTCTGTCAGCAAATTCCGAGACCCATTAATGCCAGATAAGACAAAAAGGCATCACTTTCAAACGCAGACTAAGCCAATAAACATACGCACATTCACACACACAATAAAATGTCAATAAATGCACTGTAACAAGACACTTACAGAACCCCCACACAATCTGTGGGCTGAAATGGCTCGCATACATTTCAGTCGTCCAGCACGCTCATTTTAGCTGTACATTTATAAAGCTGAGCAGCTAGCAGTCGCCTGAATGTACAGGCCTGCATTACACATCAAACACACACCCAGTAACAAGCTTCTTGTAAGACAAAACCATACAAGATGTTGTTTAAAACCAGGCAATTATCATGGACCATTTTAGGGGAAGTGGTAAACTGCACCTGTAGGGAAATATAGGTGACAACTGTGTAAGAGGGAAATAAAAATCTATAAAAAGGTTTAAATCCTAATAGTGCTCAATTTCATTCTTGGTGTGGTACAAGTTCTCAGAGTACATTTTATATTTATTTTAAGATGAATTACAAAATGAAAAAAAAAACACAAATTGTTCCAAACTGGTCTTGATAAACTGGAAAGAAGTAAGAAAATATAATAATGATTTATGAATTTATAGTTAATTTTTTTTTTTATATTAAGTGCAATTGTACATAAATGTGTTAACCCTTGTTGTTAATGTAATGCTATCTTCTATATGCTGACTGTTACAGTTTTGTGCACCTACATTGTATTTTGTTTGGATCACTTGTTAGAATGTGGTGGAGTTCTTTGCTCCGTTATGTTTATGTTCATCTGTGGTATGAAATGATAACTACTACTGTAACAACGAATCGATTCAATTGATCCAAATCGATTCTTAAAAGAGTTGGCAATGAATTTGACAGTAAATTCGTTGCGTCTTGAGCATGTTAGCATTGAGACATGCCCGCACGATGTGTCGTGTAACACAGGAAAACAAAGAGCAGCATGGCTGGGGCTTTGGATGCCAGGCCAGATTTTTAAAGCTAGGTTTACATTATGTTCCCAGTGGCCATGGCAGCCCTGTTTGGCCAAAACATGGTGCACGTTTATGTAACAAAATTTGAATATGGAGAAAGAAAACAGCCAAAATCCCATGGCACACTACTTTTTGGGCAAATGGGGCTGCCATGGCCATTAGGAAAATAATGTAAACCAAGCTTAAGATAGCCTACATGTCACGATTACTTCAGCCCGCTAGCTAGTTAGACATTATCATCGTAATAAATATAACATTTTCATCCATTTCCATTCATCAGGCCACCAAAAAATAACACCAAGTGACAGGAAGAACAAATGCAGTTGTTTCATCTAATATATAAGTAAGATGTTTTCATTTCTCTAAAAAGCCTTGTATTTATCATTCAACTATGTTGACTGGAACATAATGTGGAAGCAAACCCTTAATATTTAGGACTATATAGGATACAGGAAGTTTATACTCCAATGCATAGAAGTCATCTTGATGACCTGTATCCATTTCCTATTAAACATAGAGGTAATTCTTGCGTGTGTATGTATAGTATGTCCTTCCACTTCTGTTCCGTTAACATTAAGTATTTAAAATTCAAACTGGTAATCAGTCACTTCACAATGATAAAATATTTGTTGGTTATTCACCAAAATGTATATTCACATAGATGACTCACAAGTTTCTTAAACAGATACTTTTCAAACATGCCACAGGGACACATCTTTAAATCAAAAGGATATTAAAATATGGCAGTGATGTAGTGTAACATCTGTTTGCCACACAGTAATGAAGACCTGAGCAAAGATGATGACTAACCTTGCCATCCAGCTCTTTATAAAAAGACTGCTCATGTATCATTTCAGATGGGCTAAACAGATTTCTGGCAGGGATGTCAACAGAGAAAGTGAAAGGTCTAGAAAACGTGACATGCAACAGAAAGTCCGAGGAAAACGAGGCAGCTGGTAGGACTCAGACAAGGGCTTAGTTATAAGATGCAGGGTTCTCTGGTTTTGGGCCCGTGGAGGATTTCCAAAAGGGGTAGCATGACAGGGTGGAGGATTAAAGTAGCTCAGAGAGCATGGCTGCATTAGCAGATGGAGCTGACTGACGGTCAACTGAGAACATGAGAAAGGAAGTGATGAGTAAAGCCTTTCGCGAAAAGGAAGTCTGAGGTATGCAGTGCTACCCTGCAATGGATTCGCAGAAATTAGTCCAATTTAATACCACTTTCTTGTTTCAGTTGCAGTTCACAAACAAAAAAATAACTTTTGAATTAAAGAACTGATATTTTGCTTTTTTTAAAAAAAAAAAAGGAATTCTTCATTTTCAAAAATTTCCCTGTGGTCTACATAAACTGTAAATGCTCTGCTTGGGCCTGAATTCTTCATTAATTCAACTCCACAGGTCCATCT
>JAPTYQ010000007.1:30660249-30671618 GCA_029814465.1 Ostorhinchus cyanosoma
ACATCAGCCACTTCAGGTCCCACCCCTCCATGTTGTTGGCTGTGCTGCTCTGTCCCGTTCAACCTACAACTGAATGTTTTCAGTAATCTGCTCCAAGTTTGGACATATTTTCAGTATGGACTACAACCAACTGCTGCTGACAAACATTTATGTCGTAATCTGAGAGAAGTTCTCTGGAAGTCTTGACCTTGT
The DNA here is from genome assembly GCA_029814465.1 of Ostorhinchus cyanosoma. Lineage (NCBI taxonomy): Eukaryota > Metazoa > Chordata > Actinopteri > Kurtiformes > Apogonidae > Ostorhinchus > Ostorhinchus cyanosoma. Next base: position 30,660,442 of record JAPTYQ010000007.1, read on the forward strand.
ATGTGCAAATGTCGTGACATAACAAGTATTAAAATGTAACAACTAAAGCAGGAATTGAAACAGGTTGTAGAAAACCACTCGATTTTTGTCGGATTGAATATAAAAATAGCTTTGCGGCATCTGAAGGGTTCAAATTCAAACTTTATTAACTATTAAAGGTCCACATACACAAATAAATGAACCAAAGACTAATAAAAGTGGGTTTAGCTAAATATGACCCCTTTAAGCTGCATTTCAACGAGATGAAATAAACACAGAAATGCAAAAATGTCCCTCTACTGTTGTTCCATCTGTGTTACTACACCCACATCTTTTAAAACCTGTGGCTAAACTACTCTCTGGGTTGAAAAGGCGTTCTGTGATGTTCAAAATTCTTTGATCTGTATGAGGCACATCAGCATGCTGCAGAACTTTGGCCACATGATAGCAGCACTGCTGTAAAAACTTCTAACTAGTATCATCCTCTTGTGATCCTGATCTGCACTCGTGAGGAAAACCAGATGTTTAAGCTTCATTTAAGCCTAAAGTGTTCTGGCATAAGTTACACAAACACATTGGAAGTCAGATTTAATAGGTGTTTCCAGTCTTTCAGCTACATAAGGAGTAACCCACAACAGAAGCCGAAACACAGGACGTCCAGTCAGCTTCCAGCTTCCACACCGCATTTTTAGCGGATTGACAGATAAAAGTACACTATACAAATCCCCAAACTAGGACTGAGTGACTTCTAATTACGGATAGACGCAACAAAGAGCTACTTTACAGCAGAAGTCAAGACATTATTTAAGTTAACCCTAAGCAGCTTACTTCCTTGTCTGGATAACACCCACGCAATCGCCACTTTGATGTATTTCAGTTAGGGACCCATGAGGGATTTTAAGATAACATGATTACAACATGTCTGCGACGTCAAAGACATTCCACCAGCCAAACGTGGCCAATGAGGTCATGTAGTCGTGTAATCAGCAGCATAATTGCCAGGAAGAGCATCAAAAGTATCTCAGCCAATCTAGCATCTGATCAGCTCCCCTGTGCTCTGGGAAGGGGCTGGGTTATGTAACGACTTCCTGTTAGCCAGCAATCCAAATCTTACTTTAGGAACTACACGGGTGCTTCCTGCTTCAGGAAATGTCTATCCCCTTACAATCCAGTAACTTGGTACGCAATGGGAGCCGAAGCACACAAACTATGCTGACACCACAACAAAACCCACACCGATACTTCCTGATATTTTAGGAGAACTAGCACGGGGGAAGGCTACAGATGGGAAGGGTTACCACATGTTCAACATGCATACAGGAAGTAGCAGACTGCTTCCACTTTAACAGTCTGATTCCTTTGTGATTAACAGTCCCAAGGCAGGAGGAATACTGTACAAAACAGAAAAAGAGCCGACCGCAGATTTGCTGAAATGGCAGCTGTTAAGTGTCAGGTAACAGACAGGTGTCACTTGATGACAAAGGCAACCCCACTACGAAGTTACAGATTCTGGTTCACTACAGGAGAAAGTGATTCATGATGAGGAAAAACAATATTACATTTCCTATCAGTCATATCATTTATATAATTAGAATCAGAGAAACACCTATTGTTTCACACTTATTTGTGTCAAAAAGCACACATTTTGCAGAATTTGGAAGATACTTTGTTCCTCCAAAAGCATAGATGCAGATAGGAAATTTACAAGATGATGACACAAACCAAGATGATGAAGAGTGAACAGGACAGAATAGGAAGCAAGATCCTGACCAGCTGAGACAAAATGAGGAGTTAATACTGTAGCTAAAGGAAGAGCTACTCCTGTCACATGACTGTAGCTTGAGCGTGATCAGTCAGACAGAGATGAAAATATTTTTTTTTGCAAGCTGGTCCTTTTATACTATAAATAATAACTCATTTCATCAGTTACTGCTCTGATTTATTCAAATATACACATCATGTTAACATTCTCTGTTGTCCACAATTGCACAAATACCATTTTCATGTTCCACGCTTGCACTATGATTGTATATACCTCTGTTTATATAGAATTTTCCTTATTTTCCTTTTTCTTACTTTGTGTACCTATACCAGAGACCAAACTAATACTGGCAAAGAATACCATGTATGCATTTATATACATGGCAAACAAAACCGATTCTGATCAATTTATATTTTGCTTAATTAAAAGTTTCACAAATGTTCCATGTAAGAGAAACATTATCAAATATGATGATTTATTTGTCAAGTATAAAATTCAAAATGATCAGGTTCTGAGATTTTGGTCACATCATGTCATATAGCCTTACTTCGTGGGTACTGCTTTGGCTTGTGGTACTGAATCCTCCAGGCCTCCAAGCCACAGTGGACTCCATTCAGCTCAGCTGGTGGACAGGCAGGGTGTCAGCACCCTTTTTTAAGGGCTGTCACTTGATGCCACGGCAGTCACATGCTTATTGTGCTGCGCTGTACTCTGCTCTGGGAGGGTGAGGCTCTGGGGTAAGGCCTCTGGGAGGGTGCAAGGTGCGGATGTATGGTAGCAAGTGTGTAGTTATAGCTCTGATGACATAAGACAGGGCTGAGGTTCCAGTCAATGCAAACGCAAGAGGAAAAACAGACACCGGCTCCTTCTCTGTTGGACGCTACCAGTAACAAGGACATCTCAGCAAATTAAATGTTTAATAATTACAAAACAGCATTTTATTTTTTAAATACTGGGTGCTGTCAAGGGCGTCCTGGATGGACCACCCATTACTTTTTGATAGTTAACTTTTGAACCAGACAAGTTTAAGACAAATATTCCCCATAATTGTAAAGGTCTAAATGCCATCTTAAACATACTCAAAGGGCAGCATTTTGTTTCAAATATTTGTACATGAAAAATATCAATATCATTTCTTTGAGTGGTATAGCGTTGGCTCATTCAAAAAACTCTAAAGCCTCAAAATCCTTTTCTCTAGATAAACACATCTGCTCAAATCTCTAAATAATTTATCAAATCATTCCACTTTGTGTCCAATATCAGGTGTTCGAGAATCAACATCTGACCACAACCTGCCTCGCACTTTCTACAATTCCAGCGGTCAAGAGTTAGATGGTGTCAGCAGAGAACCAGACGAAAACCAAAACCACAATCCAGCCGTCAAAATCAAAACAGGTGAGACGTGAATGAGAACATTCAAAGCCCCAGTTTCCTTCCATACAGATTTACGTGAAAGCCAAGGGTGTGGGTGAAACACAGAGTGGAACATAAGGGCCTCACTCAATAACCTCATAGTCTACAAAGTGAGGCAAACAGTGTGCAAATGAGTGGGCCAAAAATGGAGAGAGGACGCTTTGTTAACATGTCTGCTTCTAATGTGGAGACTTTGCAAATGTAGGTTCACCCAGTCAATGTATGAAAATGTTTACCGTAAAAACACATCATTTGGAGTTCCAACATTGCACCTGTTTGTGTAACAGTCTTGATCATTAGCAAGCCCATGACATAATAAGAGAAACTATTTGCATACCAAATATACATGCTACTCAAACATAGATCAGCAGAATAGCACAGTGTTTGCCAGGCGTCTGCTACCAGAGGGAGGAAGTGGTGCAAATGTCTTACCGAAAGCAAAACTTGTATGAAAGCTCCAGCCACAACTGCAGCCTTTGGCGAAAAATCCAGGAAAACAAATCTGCTTTGCATATGACATCACTGTAAAAGCTGCTGTCACACCAAAATAAGCAGGTTTGCATTAGAGGAACACATTCATGTGCATCACCTGATCACCATTCAAAGAGGATATTATGTTCTTGTATTCCTTTTTCTACTTCTCATAAGCCTAAAAGCTTTTCCCATAAATGTAAAGAACAAAACAATGTGATTCTGTTCAACTCAATATTAGTGTCCCCTTGAATAGAGAGACCTGCTGCTTTTATTTTAACACCACTTTCCACTCAAAAACAAGTATTATTCAATGTTCATTCATTATAATGTGTGATTTCCACTGTGCAAAGTCTGCAAGTGTCTTTTTTTTCCACATTCAGAATGAAAGGAAAAATGTCTCTATGATCACCAAATATCTAAATCTATTATGCAACTTTGCAGATCTGTAGCCAACACTCCACAAATACTGAAAATAGACTTTAAGGGAAATGGGATGTATACAAGTAGATAAATGATCACAAACTAAAAATAATTGTGTTTTGAAATACTACATTTTTCAATGACGGTGAGGGGAAAAAAGGCAATTCAACTATTTTTAACAGGAGAGCATGCTGAACTTTTTTTTAAAATTCAGTTGTTCAATAGTTGCTTTTCCATTGAACATCTGTGCAAAACTTTACCGATATTTACTAAATGTCAAAAAAACAGAAGCGGGTAATGTCGGTTTTCCCATTAAATCAGAAAGGTGATGATTTGTTTATTTATTATTGTGAGACGACACAAGAAGTCATTCCATAAACATGGTGATAAGGGTAAATATCGTGTTGATTTACAGATATATTCATTATTATTATTATTATACATTACCCCTCTATCTCATACTAAATTAAACAATGATTGGGTTTCCTGGTGTGTCCACATGTACCACATCATGTTTCTTTTAAAACTCTTCTTCTTCTCTTGTTGTAACACCTATCAATTTTTTTTTTTTATCCAAGTGACTCTAGTTGCAGAAAAATTGCAGTTTTGTGTGATATAAGAATTACACTACGCTCAAAAAAACCATCTCTGGCCAGTGCTAAAACTTTTCAGGTCAGAGGCAAAGGTCTGCTGACAATGCTGACTTCACATATTTATTACCTCATGAGAGACCTTTGAACAGTTTAACAGCAGCAGGTAATTACATGGATTAAAAAATAATAATAATAATAAATTCGCTGCCATGCACCTGTACTCCAAACATTTGAGAAAGTCTCAGTGGAGGAAATACCGGACTTTGTGTAACTGTGGAGCTACTGGCACATCTCACAACACCAGTACTTTCATTCACTTTATTGGAGTGTAACTGCACTAAATTTACTTGGTGCATTTTTTTCCCCAGAAGTCATTTCACACTTACTTTGAACAAACATGCAAGTAAATAAGGCAAGGTTGGCAGAGCAGGGTGATTAGTTCTGCCTTTACTTTCCTGTCTGCAGTCTCTTTAAAGTTGTGTGACTGGGTTTATCTAGCATGTTAGTGTTAAAGAATGTGGACGTCAAACTCAACAGAGACGGCACAGAGGACTATATCTCACCTGCAATCCAGACAGGAGGAGAACAGGATAGCAGCTAGACGCACCAGGGCTATATCTGGACAGTGAGGAAAGTCCAAACATAAGAGCACCCTCCAGGCCTCTTTAAATACCTCAAACCTAAGTGAGACTCCTGCCAGCCCAAGTGTCTCTGGATTAACTTGAGCAAAAGCTTGGGCTCGGCAACAACCGCGAGGAGCCACACATCACTTCAGTGTCTGGACTCAGGAAGGTCACTGGGCTAAGGCCCGTCCACCGCACTCAAACCATCAGTGGAGAGCTGTGGTTGTTCAAAAGGCTACATGTTAGAAAAACGGCACCCCTGGTTAAAGCTGATCCTAAAAATAGGAGGCAAATGGAAGCAGATTCATACTCTGCCCAGGGACTGCCTGCTATAAATCATACACCGTTTTTTATCAAACCTCTTAATAGAAGTAGAGGGGAGCAGTGTTGAGCATCAGGCTTCATGATCCACAATAACGTAACTACAGCTGAACGAATGAATGGATATGCTCAAAAATGTATAATGTTACAGCTTCAAATAATTATTTTTTATCGTAAATTGTTGTGTTGATTCATCAATGTATTGTAAGTGCTGCAAAATGTCAGGAAATAATGAAAAATCAAGTGTTGTCTAAAGCTTGAGATGACATCTTTACATGTCTTGTTTGGTTTACAATCCAATACATAACAAAACTACAATCAAATCCATATTCAAGAAGCAGGAATCTAACTCTTCATATTTTCATGAGAAAGAATTACTTCAGCTGAATAGTGGTGAACAAATAGTTGCTGATCAAGTTAACAGATAATAAGTAATCATTTATAGCTTCAGCTCTACATATCGTGACAAATACTGCGATTTTATTCTATTCTTTATTTTTACTAGGCTGAGCATTAAGAAAAGTCTTGTATTTACAGCGTCAGCCTGGATTTAGATATGACTCATGATTGTAAATATGGTACATTTTCCAAGTCAGTTTCGATAAATAATAGGGCTCTCAAAATTAACGCATTAACAAGGATTAATCCATCATCAAGATTAATCCGATTTAAAATTTTAGCGCAATTAACCCATCTGCAGCACAGAATGACTCTGAACATCTCAGGCAATGCATTTGGGTGAGTTTGTCCACGTAGAGTTACCACTGCACGTACACAAATGGACAGTTGATCGGTTAGTGGCAGGTAGCAGAACCAACCCATAAAGATGGAAGACACTAAACAGCCTCTGGATGGAAATATGGGGACAAAAAAACCCCAGATGGAACAGTCGACCCACATAAAGTATTAGACACACTCTGCAGGAAGGAGTTTTCTTTTCACTGAAGCACTTCCATCTTAAAATACCACATTAACGCGAATCATATATTAGTCAGGGATTCTGCTAGCACTTCAGCTGACGTGTCGCTCAGCTTGCGACAAGCACGTCAAGTGCAAATATAATCCCTTCTTTCTTGAGTCAGTTTGCTTGTGTGAAATGAAAAGCGATTAATAAAGATTCAAAACGAATGATATTTAATCGTGATTCCTTGAAATCAATCCACAGCAACCCTGTGATTAATCTGATTCAAAATTGTAATCATTTGACAGCACTAATAAATAATATTTGTTGGGCCTGTACTTAAACTTACTTTGTAATGGTGTACTGTGACACATTTCACTTCAGCTTCATAGACAAGGTTAGATCTTGCAATTGCCATATTGTGATTTTGATAATATTATAGCGCTCTTTAAGTCACTGAAGGTATTACGCACATAAATGCAAGGATCTAAAAAGTATGAATAATTTTGTAGTTCAGTAGAGTATTTTTTTCTAATTGTGAGGGAATTGGACATAGTTACACTCATGTATTTGTAAAATTACTCAGGTAATTCCCTAACCTCAATATAACAAGCGCAATACAATCTCCTTACCTAAGAAGATGACATGGTGTCATTCTTTTATTTTCCAGCTACGGCAGAAAAAGAATAGACCATGTTTTTTTGTTGAGACAGTGTTGCATTACCCTCTCCAGACGTCACATGACTCCTATGTCCTCAATATGGAGACCCATTAAGTAAACTGATGGGAATGTATTACTGGACTGTATTTCACATTATTTAAAGGACTGATATTTTGCTTTTTTTTTTTTAATGGAATTCTTCATTTTCAAACATTTCCCTGTGGTCTGCATAAACTGTAAATTCTCTGCTTTGGGTCTGAATTCTTCATTCATTCAACTCCACAGGTCCATCTTCAACCATACTTCAGAGTAATGACACCAAAAAGGTGGTTTTGAGCACTGGCCCTTTAAATGCACATGGCCCCACCCCCTTCCAGGCTGTTGGCTGTGCTACTCTGTCTCTTTCAGCCACTTGAATAACTGAACATTTTAGGTGATCGGCTTGAAGTTTGGACATATTTTCAGTACGGACTACAACCGCTACTGCTGACAAGCAAGTATGTTGTACTCGGAGAAATGTTCGCTGGAAGTCTGGACCTTATATGTGCAAATGTTGTGATGTAACTAGTCGTAAACGTAACAAATTAAGAAGAAATTGAAACAGCTTACAGAAATCCACTTGATTTTTGCCGGAATTAATATATAGATAGCTTTGCAGCACTTGAAGGGTTAAAACTCTATGAACTATTAGGGACCAAATACACAAATAAATGAACCAAAGACTAATAAAAGTGGGTTTAGATAAATATGAGCCCTTTTAGTTTTGCATGTTGCTAACATTTCGCCAAGGTTACCTGAAGCTCAAGCTGGTGTAATAAAGAAAAAGTCAATCATAATATGATTTGCACAAACATCTACAGTCTTATGGAATTGTCAGGGATAAAATGAGCCAATTTTCTGATGGTTTATTTTCACTCAGAGGATGATGCATAAGGAGACGTCATTAGCATCATGACAGGATTCTGTCATCATTCAAAGCTGTGGAAATATGTAAATAGAAATATCTCTTGTGTATGGAGGCACGTCAGCCTGTAGCTCATATCTGGCAGGCTGACCAGTGGATTGTATTCAGATTAAAACTTCACCAGCCGATTTGCATTGTGGGTGCATTGCTGTTTGACATTTGTGAACCAAAACTGCTGTGTCTTATTTCATTTGTGAGGCGAACTGAAGTAAGCCAGAATCTAAGACAGTCCATGCCTGAAGAAAAAAAGAACCAGCTGAATGGAACAGAAAAAGAATTGTAAAGATGAGTAATGCAGCTATGAAAATACCTGCAGGGCTGCAAATTGACACAGATAATACTTTGGGCCAAAGAGCAAACATGTGTAAGGAAACTGGTGAATATGGATGACTTCAGATTAAATCTCATGAAATCTTAAAGAGCGAGATGTAATGACTGGTCTGCTCTTTCAAACGGACAGGAGATCTAGTCGTCATTTCTTTTAAAAGTAATCAATTCCAAAACAAAAGAAAAAAATATGGTCTAAAAATGGAGGTAGCCACTATCTCCACCAACCCTGGACTTAAAATACATTTCACAAAACACTGGGAAGCAAAAAGAAGTAGTTCTCATCAAGGTTGTAATACTTTTGGATTTTTTTGTTATGGTTTAGTTTTATTTAGTTTTGACCTTTTTTTTCTCAAATTCAGTTACTTTAAATTAGTTTTTAGAGCAGGTTTAATAGTTTTTATTAGTTTTCATTTTTTAATAAATGCTTAGTTTTAGTTGAGCTTTTTCATATCTTTTATCTTCCCCGCTGTTGTATTCACATAAATCCCAAACAGGCCTCTGCTGCTTTCTCTCAATTGTAGTCTCCATGTTTTCATGTAGAGTGGGGATGAGAAGACGACTCTAACCAAAAGTAACGAACCATTAACTGCCATATGGTGCCACTAGTGAAAAAAGCTTGAGCGAAATAAATTGATTTAATTTCAATCTGACATTGAGGGAAACGAAGGGAATTTTATCCATAATTTTTACACGTTTTAGTTAGTTTTATAAGAATACAATTCATTTTCAGTTAGTTATCGCTTTTTCTTTTAATTATATGTTTTCACTTCTAGTTTTTGTCACTTCGTTAGTTTTCCGTTAACAATAACAACCTTAGTTCTCATTGAACAAGGGTAAAGAAATCTGTGACGCACTATAGCTAGTGTGTCAGAGCAGTAAATACCAACATGAAAAGCCATTTCTGTAAGTGTTAAAGTTCAAACACTCCAACAGTTGGGTACCATTTCTCTTTACAGCAAGAAACAGGCATCCCTTACAAATAACCTAAAGTAACATTTAATCTGCACAGAAAGGCTCAGAAACACTTAAGATCACAGGTCATAAGCCACATGAGAATGATATTCAAACACAAAGCCATTACTGATGATTCCAGCTGATGTGTTTGACTTGGAAGCAGTGGAAGTCTGGGGAGAGATAGAGACTCCAACATGACCTGCAGGTCGCAAAGTGCAAAAGGCCGCATCAACAAAACACTACTCAACTTCCCCCAAGTGAACATGCACAACATTGAATCTCAAAGTTCATCTGGCTGTACAGATGTGTTCATTAATAGAAGCTGGGTAACTAAAATAACCTTGTTCTCAAAACAGGATATGTTGTGACAAAGGTGAAAAGTAATTTGTTTTAGTGCTCCTGATAAAGCTGTGTCAAAGTCCTCAAAGCCACAACCACTTCCTGAAATAAGAGTAGAGTAAATATGCATCACTACTGCAGGCCAGAACTCAACTGATACAGTCACGGTAAAAATTGTTAGACCATCAAAAGTCAATAAAACAATGATTACGCAATCACGTACTAAGTCCTGTGCGTATCATGTGACTAAAACAGACAGAAAAGAAAACATGGAATGAATAAAAGCACTGTTTTTGTCAGTATAATGCCATAGATATTGATGGAAGAACTGAAGTGATTTTGGTTATTATCAAGAAAACATGGAGAATGGATAGACATCAGCTCTGAAATTCAACTACTATGACCTCTTTTTGTTGTCATATTTGTCCAAACAAATGTACCAGGCATTAAAATGAACAAGAAATGGGAGAAAACAAAGGTGGCCTAATCATTTTTTCCATGACTGTGAATGACCTCAATGTAGAAAACACAGAACATAAATACGTGTAATTCTCACTTCAGTTGAGAAAACATTAAAGTAAAGACTAGGAGGGCTCTAGTTTAGCAATATTCCCTTCCCCATCACTCCAAGCAATTTATATCAGGACCCCCTAACTGATGGATATTAATAGTCAAGCAGCTGCTAGCACAAATTAAACGTCCTGATCTTGCTACCTGCTGAACTGTTGGAAAATGGCGCTACTACAAGTGGTGATGTTACAAGTTCACCCACACTTCTCTTTGAGTGGTGGTAAAGTCACTGTTCATTGAATCAAACAGGTTTTTAGACCTAAAGCTCCACTGAAGGATCAAGTAGTGGGGCAGCATTCACACAAGTGACATTTTTCAAGAATTTCTGAAGCTCAGAGCACAATGGAGCTTCATTTAAAGGGCTCCTATTCATCTAAACCCACTTTATTAGTCTTCGGTTCATTTATTTGTGGATTTGGACCCAAATAGTTCATGCAGTTTGAATTTGAACCCTCCAGGTGCTGCAAAGCTATCTTTGTATTCATTTGGGCAAAAATCCAGTAGATTTCTACAACCTGGTTTAATTTGTTCTTAATTTGTTACGTCTATAACTAGTTATGTCATGACATTTTCACATATAAGGTCCAGACTTCCAACGAACATTACGCTGAGTACAACATAATTGTTTGTCAGCAGCAGCGGTTGTAGTCCATATTGAAAATATGTCTGAACTTGGAGCCGATTACCTAAAATATTCAGTTGTTGGATGTTTTAACCAACTGAAGTGGCTGAACGGGACAGAACAGCACATTCAACAACCCGGAAGGGGGTGGGTCATGTGCATTTAAAGGGCCAGCGCTCAAAATGACCCATCTCATGTCATTACTAAAAAATAGGATTGAAGATGGACCTGTGGAGTTGAATTAATGAAGA
>JAPTYQ010000007.1:30683821-30696090 GCA_029814465.1 Ostorhinchus cyanosoma
GCTCCCTGGTGGTCTAGTGGTTAGGATTCGGCGCTCTCACCGCCGCGGCCCGGGTTCGATTCCCGGTCAGGGAACTACTTTTTTCTCAGAAACATAGATTTTCTGCCACAAGAATCAGCCGCTTAGCTTCTTAAACCCAACATAGTAGGACTTGAGGGAATGTCCTCGGGTTTTCACTCTTCCCATCGATAAGTTTGTTTTGTTGACTTTTGTAAAAATACAGGCTTCTATATAATAATGTCTGTAGTGCATTTTATCCAGTGTGAATATGTATTTAAACAACAGGAAGTAATGGCGGCAAATACATCCTCTTTGGGTTTTACTTCATATGATTTCCAACCTTAGTGTCTTCTTTGTTTTTTCCCTGATGTTTAATCACGTTGACTTTCTATTATTATCAGAAGCTTCTTCCTTTGTTTTGTGTAACTTTGATGGCATCTAGTGGTCACTGTCCGCAATTACATCACTACAAGTGAACCCAGAGCATCTGTGAAGATAAAATTGGGCTTCTCATGTTGTTACAGGGTGAATAACCTTCAGACATGAAAGAAAAAAAAAAAAAGGTTTATGTTCTTATTGAGCAAACGGTTGAATTTTGATGAATATTTAAACATAAATCATACATTCAGAACACTCACCACAGACACATCAGAGGTTAAAGGGTTTTAAAATATTTATGTTGAATAATGATATAATCCTGAAAAATGTGCAAAATAATGTGAACCTAAAGGCTTAAAGAGAGAAATTGGATTTGGTCTTTGAAACTGACATTTCCTTTCTTTTTTTTTGTAACTCAGTTTTTATAGTTTTCTTTCTTTTCAACCAATAAACATTTTAGTGATACTCTAGGCTGAAATTCTAAGAAAATATATCATTAAAAATATGAAAATCTTAGACAGATAGGGTAAATCAGGTAAAACGCTTGCGAGGGGTGGGGTTTGTTGTGCCTGGCACCACTTGTATTATGTTTTTGTTCAAAAATAATAATATTTGAGCATTGAGACCCGATGGATCAAACATGATACAAAGATGAAAATCATACATGGAAGTTGTTCAGAAGGACCAATAAAGGCTCCAGTTTCAAAGAACTGGATTTTTCTGTCAGTGATTGAATGGTTCAGATTTTACAGAGTCAAACACTGACACGTTTGGTCTGTGAAACCAACATTTCTGATCATATTTCAGATAGCTGTATCTTTCCTGCTAAAGAAACTCATAAAGTGAGCAGGAAATGTGTGAACATTCACCCGATAACCTGGAGGAACATCCCATCTGTCTGTTTTTTCACTGTATGCAGAGACCACCTCCAGCTGGAACATTACCACTGCTCACTGCTCGGCCCGAAATCTTCAGGGAAAGACATTTTATCTGGATACCAACGGTGTTCATTACCTGAGAAATGAGATGTGACATTCAGCTTCACACAGTTATGCAGAGGATGACATTTCCAGCGTCACCAAGTCAATCCAAGCTGAAAAATAAATGACCTTTTTATGTTTTTTTGAAAACAAAGATTTAATGATGAACGATGATAATATCCCAAGATGTTTAATACAAATAAGACCATGATGTTTTCTGAACTGTAAGAGGTCCACGAATAATAATGAAAATTTTGCCAAAACTCTTGTTTTCTGATTAAAAATTTTGGTGCTGTGGAAAGAGGTGGTTTTTCAGGCAGAACGCAATTCGCTTATTGTGCAGAATGATGATCAGCCAATCAGCACGCTCTGCAGAAGCCTGATAACCACTGTCAGGTGTGCTGGAACAGAGGAACATATAATAACATCTGATATATTTAATACCACATTTCAAACATTTTTATTTTCATTAGTCTTTGAAAGGAGATTAAAAAAATGTGGTCACAATTCCTAACCATGAATGTGCACTGTTTTATTTTATTTTATTGAAATTTTATAATTTATGTATAATCACTTACTATTGCATCCTTATTTCACCTCTGTCTTATGCAAATCTGTGCAAATTTAATTTATTTTCTTGTACTTTTAGAATTTTCTGTATAATCAAATCTTAATTTATTTCTTATTTCACCCCTGCCTTAAAAATGTATTTTAAATTTTAACCAATTTGAAGCACTTTGGGCTACAAGATGCTATACAAATAAAGTTTATTATTATTATTATTATTGTCTAAAACAGGCAGGATAGTGGCTCTTGGGTTGGTGACCCCTGCCCAAGCCTAGAATTGTGGGAGTCACAGGTAAATTTACTTCCCCCACCAATAATGATTAAACATTGAGAATTTCTAAACAGTAATGTGATTAAGTACATTTAACAAACTCATAAAAACAGAATTTATTAACAGTGAAAAATTCTAATATATCCATAAGACTTGGTGGGCCCTTCAATAAAAAACACCCCTGGTACCCTTCCCACAATGGTCCCACCCGGAACCTTCTTAAGGTGCTCTGGCTGCAGGGGGAAGCTTTTAGCTGGAACACCTGGGACCAAACAAAAAGACTAAGGTGAGTGGGTTCATTCTCTGAAACTGGTCCTAAAAATCCAATCCAGACGCAAACTAATGTTATAAAGCAAGTTTGGAAACACTTTAGGCCTATTTTTAAAATAAATACTTATTGAGATAAAATAAATTATTTTTCAGATAAAACACATTTTTATATTATTTTACATTATATTTAATACAAAAATCCACATGTAACACCGTCAAAAGGAAACAAAAATTACACACTACTATGTTTTTGAATATCTCTTTATTCTCTCACAGGTGCATTTTGGGAATTAAACTAATAATTAACAAAACTGACTGCTGTTGTAACATTTGTGTTTGATTTATATGCATTTAAATGGGCAGGTTCTGCATGTAACACCAGTGGACACAATGGGTTTCACACCAAACCTGGAATGAGACTGAGACTGATGAAAAACCCACATGTGTGGATTAAAAAAACCCCACTAGGATCCACACATTTAACACAGTGTCTGTATTTAGAGTCTATATGAGACCATTTACAGCCATGTTTTCAGATCTAATGCACTGACACCTATAGGGAGATGTAACTGTCCATATTTGGGTCCAATTTTTGGACCCAATATTTGATTATAAATTAATTACTTATGGGATGGCTCAGAGCAGGAGTATGTTTTTTTTGCATTTATTTGAGGTCATCATTAGGTCCGTCCTGGGAGGAAATATGTCTACATTTACCTTTTTTATTATTGGGTCTAAAAAAAAAAAGCTGTAAAAGTGCCAGATACTAAAATAAACCAGTTTCATAGAAGAACCTAAGTTCAATTTCCAAACAATTCCACCGTCTACCTTTAGTTTTACTCATGCTTTCCTTCTGTTTTCAGGTCTACATTGCTGCAAAGGGCGAGACTTGACAACAAATAAACATTTTAAAAGCTAATGTGCATGTCTCATGTCTACAAAAGTAAAGGAATGAACTGGATCAGAGGTAAGTTTATCTACAACATCTAGACCCTGTGTTTCCCCACAGGTCAGCGCTCCAGGAACACACTCAGCTTGAATTTCAGAGTATTTTTATGAGCGCCCCATAAAGGGTTAATGTCGAACATTTCTTACCACCTCAAAGCTTCCTGGACACCAGCAGAATCACAGTAATTTCATTTGGCCCTGCCCTCAGGCTGTAGCCTCTTCAACAGCACAGACGCCAAATAATTTATCATGACTTACAGCACATCCTCCTAAACTCTCATCCAGACTGAACCAACTTCATCTATTTCATCACCTAATTACTGGATGTCTCCTCTAATTCTTTCCATCCACTTCTGAATGTTGTATTTCAATATATTCCCTTTCCGTCCAAACATTTTATTCTGACAATGTGAAAGTTTGGTATTATAATAAAGAGCAATTCTTTAAGCTGTTATTTATTTTTTATCATATTCTCACAGAGTCAAACATGTTCCTCTGGGCTGAATTCATGCATTTTGCACAAACCTGCTTTTTCACTTCAGCCCACATATATTTCTGTGCAAAAGTCTTATGCCACCTCTATTGCAGGGTTGAAATGATCATACATATTTATTTCTCATTTGTTTTTTGTCGGATTCAATAAGAAAATATATGAAATATGTGTTCAGTCTTAACCCAGAAAGACCCAAACATGCACCAGGGTCCAAAAGCATCTACTGATACCTGTTGATTCATTAATCCGATCAATTAGTGCAAATAATTGGTGTAAAATACAGTTATTTGTCTTTTCATGGTCATCAGATTTGACCCATTTGAACATTCAGATGCTCCATAGTTACCATGGCAACACTGTCATCTTCTATAACATTGATTCACCAGTAAAACCCATTGAATTTGATAAAAACAGCGGTGGCAGACACTTGTTTTATGTTCCATTAATGAGATATTTTACTGAAAAAATCACTTTTTCTTCAGTTTTCTGTTTTTTCATAAAATTACCCTCAAATTCAATCTGAGCTTTTCTGAACATCTACATGATCAGTAAATTAAATATCGGAAAAAGCATCACTTTCACTGGAAAAATGCAAAATATGGAGGATTATTTTAAAATAATCACTTAAGTGTTAAATATGGAGGAAAAAAATCATTATGGAACTACCATAAAAGTAGCACTGGGTCTTTTTTTGGGTTAAAAGACACAAAAACTGAACTGAAAAGGGTTTCGAATATTAAAGGCACTTTTTAATGTGACCCGAAACATCTGACATGTGTTGAATTAAACCTGGTATAAAACATCTGATAATGTAATGTCATATTGTCTGAACAAAAGTGTTAAATACATGTTTAAGGGAAGTCGCACTATATACGATCACTTTGGTTTATAGGAACAGTTTTTATTTTTCCTGCTGTTTATACTTCACATATATCAGATTGGATCTAAATACAGACTCTGAGAATATGTGCATATTAGATCTTTATTAAACCAACAAACCTAATGTTGGAATGGGACTTCTGCATTGTAGTGTTCATTCAGTTGGATTGATTTTTTGTTAATTAATGATTTTTTTTTTTTAAGGGATCAATGCATAACTGTGTGTCATGGGTTTCTACTTGTTTTTTATCCTGTTAATTTTAGCTGCTTTTATTTGTATGTTGCGGGCGGAGGAGACCCTCACAAGAACATATTAACAATACTAACGATAACATCATGGTGATAATTATAATGGAAACAATAACTAGAACCAGAACTGAGTAAACGAGGCAAAAAGAAATAAAATAAAAACCTATTAAATGGAAAATATAAGAAAAAAAACCCCATTCTATTCTATTAAGGTCTAAAATATTTATGATGAAGTTTTATTTTGGAGGAATATCTGTGTTATCTTTCTGAAAATAGACTTTAACGACCAAAATAAGATCCTTTTACATTTATTGTTATGTATCAGGTGTTGTTGTTTGACTCTTCTACAATGTAGTGTTGCGTATCAACACCCAGAGGGCAGCAGAGTGAAGTGCTCAGAGTAAAATCTTGTGCTATTGTTTTTGCAATGCATGGATTTGCAAGTTCTCATATTCCTGGTTGACATGTAAAAGATGAGGAGGAATTGTCTGTCATCACAATGCCAGAGGTATTATAAAGCTCCCCAGTTCCTCTTGCTCCAAAAAACAAACAAACAAATAAACAAACAGAAACCTCAGTACATGATGCTGCAGCCCAGGCTTCATGGTTCAGATGGTTTTTTTGGTCAAATACTCTGATTTTTTCCTCATTTGACCAGAGAATATTTCTCAAAATGTAAATCTTTGTCTCACTAATCATTTGTAGATGACATAATAATATAGTGTTCCAGATTGTTTCTCAGATGCAGCTGTTATTAACCCTTTAGGCAAGTTTAATTGTATAGCACTATTAACTCAAAGTGCTTTACAAAGGCATAAGAAACATCACAGAAGAAAAGACATTAAAAACCACAAAAGGGTAAAGGACATTAAAATAATCTGAGATAAAATGTGGTTTTTAAAATGCATTGACGAAGTGAAAAAACGATTAAAACCATACATTAAAATTAAAACAGAGTAAAGTAAGATATTAAAATAAAAAAAAAGTGCATTTAAAAGACAAGGTTGAAAAGAGTTGACTCATAAGCACATGAAAAGAGGAAAGTTTTTAACCTGGATTTAAAAATTTAAAAACATTTGGGGCTGATTTCAGGCCGAGTGACTATTTTTGGTCACTTCTGTAAATATCAAATATAGGGTCAATCTTATACCTCAGTGACGTCCAGAACCATGTTGGTTTTTCTAAGATTCTACAGTGATTCAGAGAGATTTTATAGATACTTTGAAGCTGTAAATGATGAATATGAGTGATTTTTTTTTTTTTTACTTTTTGTCCGTTTATGACGTAATAACAGTTGTTTTATTGCATGTGTTTACTTTTTTAGAAAGCGTTGCTCGGATATTTTATGGCAAGAGGAAGGAGACTGTTTTCACGGCAACCGGCGAGGAGGTAGGTGACGATATCCAATAACACACTAAGGTTGAAATTTCTGAATATTTCAATGAGTGCCCGATAAAGGGTTAAAGGGGTTCGTTTAAGGACTAGCAAAACCACCAATGAATCAACAATGTCCCCAGATTGTATGACTCACTGAATAAAGTATAAAGATTATTATGATTATTACACACATCTGTATTATGGTATCACCACATTTTCTTCTTCAAATGCAAACATGCAGCGGAAATGGCTTCATTTTTTTCTTGCTGCTGTAGCTGCGTGGAATTCTGAAAAAGCCCAAGTGACAAAACCTTTATGAACGGGCAGAATATTGATGAAATTTTTCAGGTTCATATTTGTAAATTTTTTGTAAAGGCTAGTTTGTAAATTCTTTTTCACTAAAGCAAAAAGAAAGTTGGCATTATTAATAGGCTGTTATATTATGATAGTATTTTACGAGTCCAACCCACTTGAGACCAAAATGATTGATTATATCTACAGTGTCATTTTTGCATTTCATAAATTCATCCCACAGGACAGATTGGACGCTTTGACGGGCCAGTTTTGGTCCACGGGCCATATGTTTGACACCCCTCTGTGTTTTCTACTCCTAAAATACATCATTGGTATGTTCCTATTAATAAGTCTGCTGCCTTCGTCTTATCTTCATGTCTACATCAGCCACGAATGCAAAGATATTATAGACTCCCATCTCAGGATTTATTCATAATGTGGATAACAAACATCTGTAGTAAACTGGGAAAAAAAAGGCCTTTCAATTTTCTGCTTCCTCTGCTTGAAACCAATTAAAGAATGATGAGAAACTTCAGAAGCTGCTCTCATTAAATATATTCAAAGTGATTTTAAATGACTTGGAGGCAGAAGCATTTGGCTGTAGATGTCATGCCTGATTCACTTGATGAAAATGTGGTTTTTACATACGGCGTGGTGTCATTTTATATGTTTGCATGTGGCTGTAACTCAGTGGAAACCGAAGTACACGTCTCGGACCATCTTGTAAAGGAGATTTTTAATGTCGGACTCGTTTCAGGTTAACCCATAAAGACTCAGCACCCAGATCATTTACTGATATAAAAAGTCAAATACCTGTTGATGCATTAATCCCATCAATACGTGTAAATGATCCATTTGGACGTTCAGACGCTCCGTAGTGAACGTGGAAACACTGTCGTCTTCTACATCAGACATATGCACAGTTTTACACTGCAAAAATCTAAATCTGACCAAGTGTATTTTTCTCATTTCTCATCCAAATTATCTCATCACACTTAAAATAAGACAGAATCATCTAAAGAGGAACTTTTCAGTGAGATAGAAGAACTTAGTTTTAGACAATAGATCTGGAAAATCTTAGTTTAAAAAATCTTACAAAGATCATTTTCACTTGTTCCATTGGAAGATTTTTTTTTGCTTAATTCCAGATTTTTTTTTTTTGCTTAATTGAAGCAGAAAAATCTGCCAATGGAACAAGTGAAAATGATCTCGGTAAGATTTTTTAAACTAAGATTTACCAGATCTATTGTCTAAAAATAAGTTCACACTTGGTAAGATTTAGATTTTTGCAGTGTACTGATTTTTACTAAACGTCAACAAAACAGAAGTGCGTAATATCAGTTTTTCCCATTAAATCACAATTGTGATCATTTGTTTATTAAAACGAGATCGATCCATAAACAAATATTACATTGATTTACAGATAAAGTCATTATTATTATATATTCCCCCTCTATCACGTACTAAATTAAAAAATAATTGGGTTTCCTAGTGTGTCCACACATACGCAACATTTTTCTTTTAAAACTCTTGTAACATCTATTTGTTTTTTGTTTGCGACTCTAGTTGCAGAAAAAGTTCTTTCCATTGCAGTTTTGCGATACACCTGGAAAACCACCGCTTGAGAGCACAACAACTTTTCATCAAAAAATGAGTTTTAGCCAAATTGCCGTTTCCCATTAGATACATTTTTATGCACAAGTTATTTTTGTGCAATTTCAGGGTCAAAGGAAAAGTGACTTATCCAATCTACGATATTTATACAGTATAGCACATTTAAAGAACAAGAGCGTTTCCAAAGAGCTGCAAAATAAATACATAGAAATACAACAAAATCAAATGGTTAAAAGTAATAAAATCAATAAAATGAATGATTCACCGGTAAAACCTATGGAGTTGAATCAGTGAAAGTGAACGGACAAACTGGGTTTATGTTCAGTTTAATGAGAGATGTGCTGGAAAAGTCACATTTTCTTCAGTTTTGTTCGTTACTGATATAATTACCTTCAACTTTAATTCGAGCTTCAATGAACATTTACACGATTAGTTAATTAAATATAAGAAATAACCAGATTTGTACTTGAAAATGCAAAACACAGAGCATAATGTTAGAAAAAATGGCGAGAAATTACTTAAAGGTTAAAAATAGAGAAAAAAATCATTTGGGAACGACCACAGAAGTAGCCCTGGGTCTTTCTGTTTATTAATAAAATGAACAGTTGAAGTGCTTTACTGAAGACCATATCGACCACATATGGAGTCAGTCAGAACCTTCCGTCTGCAGAAGGAGATATTTTTGGCTGAGTTACCTCTGACATGTTTTCTGGTTACGTGGTTGTTGTCGTGGAATGCTTTTGAACCGGTCACACTGAAATCCCTTCATTTTTCCTGTCAGTACTTTGTGTTCAGACAGAGTTTGTACAGATGAACAACATACCTTCAAAGGTTTGTGCTTCCACTGCTACTCCTGCTGCAAGGATTTTCCCCTCTATATTTAACCGTTAAGTGCTTTTTCATCATTTTTTTTTCTATTATCCTCTGTGTTTTGGATTTTTTCAGGTAATTTCCTATATTTAATTTACTGATCATATAGATGCACTGGAAAAAAAAATCTAAATCTGAACAAGTGTATTTTTCTCATTTCTAGTCCAAATATCTCATCACACTTAAAATAAGACAGAATCAGAAACTTTTCAGTGACATATAAGAACTTAGTTTGAGACAATAAATCTTGAAAATTTTATTACAAGAAATCTTACCAAGATCATTTTCACTTGTTCTATTGTCAGATTAGTGTTTGAATTAAGTGCTGTGATTACACACTGAGTCCCAGTTACACATCTTGGAATGAAATACGGCGAAAAATATTTTACTCCAGCTTTATGGGCAATCGAATATTATGCCAATTACGCCTAATGCAGTGTTTTTCAACCTGACCTCACGTGGGGTCACCTGGAATTCAACTAGGGTCGCCTGAAATTTCTAGTACTTGATTTTAAAATAAATTACTAATAAAAAATATTTTTGATATTGATTTGGTATATTTAATTATATTTAAAACACCACACACTTTTCCTAATAAAAATCAAAGTCAAATAAAATGCAGGATATAATAATGTGGGAGGGCCTACCTGGATTGACCTGATCATGTGACCGTGTGGCGTTCCTACGTTTCATCCTGTTCGGACACAGTCGCAGTCAGTTTTTTTTAATGTCTACGGTCGGCAGAAACGTGTGATGTTAAAATGGGGTCAAAAGGCAAAAAAGGTCAGATCACTGGTCTAATGTCTCTAATTTGCATAATAGCGATTTAGATTAATTGTTAATAATGCTATAAATTAACAGTCTCGACTTAATTGGAAATCTGCTTGATAACAACAACACAAATAATTGTATATAAACTGGACAGTAAAAAGTTAGAGTAAATTAAATATAAATGTTTGACCCTCTTAGAATCTAATCAGCTGAAATATTCCTCCTTTTTGATATTCACCACAATCAAAACAAAGAAATAGAAATAATAGAGTGGACAGATGTGAAAATCTGAAGTGTTAAAAAGTGAAGTTGAATGTATTGAGCTGAAAAGTAAGTAAAGCTCTGACGTCAGCAACAGTTTAATATGTAAACACTGGGAGGAATAAACAGTATAAACAGAAGAGCATTACGCTGCCATGCAAATGTCCCAGCAGCATTAGAACGCACCACAGCGCTGCTCAACTTTTAAAAAGGAGTTCTTCAGAAAGGCTGAGGGAGATTGTTTGGGTTTTACAAAACTGACTGAAAACAGCTGAGGGCTGTCAGTCCGTCAGCTGAGACCACTGTTTATGGTCCATCATACCAGGATTAATTGGAAGACTTCCTCCAAAGAAAAAGACAGACAAAAAAAGTAATTGCATATTATTATTAAACTTGTCTGGGCTTAAAATCACACAGTCCACTGAATACATATATTATCCTTTTGTGGAACACGTCATGTGTTACTGTGATTAGATCCAATCACATAATGACAGTGTTTTGTAACTTCTGCTGCACAGACGTTATTACTCTACTATGTAAAAAGCTCAAGCCAAGTGACCGTTGACATTATTACTCTCCAGTGTAATTTTTGCTCAAGTAGAACCCACCTTTTATACTTTAGATTTTAATATTATTGATTTTACTTTGGAGATTTGCTCACTTTATTTCAACGTTCCCTTCAGTTTTTTGCATAATGTATCAATTTGAGCATTCTATTCTATTCTGTTCTGTTCTTTTCTATTCTATTGTGTTCCGTTCTTTTCTATTCTATTGTGTTCTGGTCTATTCTATTGTTTTATCCTATTCTATTGTGTTCTATTCTGTTGTGTTCAGTTCTATTCTATTGTGTTCTGTTCTGTTCTATTCTATTCTGTTCTGTTCTATTCTATTTGTGTTCTATTCTGTTGTGTTCTGTTCTATTGTTCTCTTCTCTTCTGTTCTATTCTGTTGTGTTCTGTTCTATTGTGTTCTATTCTGTTCTGTTCTATTGTGTTCTATTCTGTTCTGTTCTATTGTGTTCTGTTCTATTCTATTCTGTTCTATTCTATTCTATTCTATTCTATTCTGTTCTATTGTGTTCTATTCTATTGTCTTCTGTTCTATTCTATTCTATTCTATTCTATTCTATTCTATTCTATTTGTGCCTTTAGCCCTTTTACAGAATCCCTTCTGTCCTTCAGTATGTGAATTATTCAGAATATATTATTTCAGTTTATTTGTCGTTGGGAAATCCACTGATACTGATTTTAACTGAATATAAATGCATTTTTGTAAAAGTGAGTCTTAAATACTGTTTAACCCTCAAAGCTCAGACCAGCATCTACTGAAGTTAAAGGGTTAATAACTGCTCAAACACTGATCCTGTTAAAACATTTGGATAAAATGCAGTTTCAGCAGTTTCTTTCTTTTTTTTTTTTTTTCTTCAGCAGTTTCAGATGGGTCTGTTTTGGATTTTAAAAGGCTTTGTAGTGAAGATTGAAACACCGTCAGATTCTGCTAATTATAATCTAATAACCTGAAAAAGGCCAAATGCAGAGGAGAATATTCCAAGAAATGATGATGAATCACTTAAGAACGGTTCAATGTAGAAAAGTCTGTGTAGTGGTTTACTGTAGTATTTATTTATTTATTTATTTCTCTATAACTCTTACATTTATATCTATTTCTTATCTGGTAACACGTATATTAATAAAGTATCTCATCTTACTGTTCTTTTCTTAAATGATCTTAAATTGTCTCGTCTTTCTGTTTTCTTTTCTTATCTTAAATTATTTTGTATTATCGTGAATTGCCTCGTCTTTCTATTCTTTTCTTTTCTTATCTTAAATCATCTTGTCTTCTCATCTTATCTTTCTGTTCTTTACTTAAATTATCTTGTCTCATCCTTCTGTTTTCTTATCTTAAATTATCTTAAATTGTCTCGTCTTTGTGTTCTTATCTTAAATTATCTTATATTTTCTTAAATTGTTTCGTCTTTGTGTTCTTATCTTAAATTATCTTATCTTAAATTGTCTCGTCTTTGTGTTCTTATCTTAAATTATCTTAT
>JAPTYQ010000007.1:30811179-30826054 GCA_029814465.1 Ostorhinchus cyanosoma
GAAAATCCACTTATTGCCTTAGTTCGACTAATATGGAAGTTTTCAAATCCATGTAAACACCTTAGTCGGACTGGAATTGAACCGAACTGGAGTTTTAGAAATCGGACTGTTGGTGCCAGATAATTTGTTTCTAAATCGAGGTTTTCCTGCATGTAAACGCAAACCACAGTTAACCGGATTATTAACTGGACTGGCCACGCCCCCTTCAGGAAGTGATGAGAGTCACGGCATGAAAACAACACAGTAGCTTTAGGTATTATCCTTCTGCTAATATCATCTCCAGCAGACTTTGCGTTCAGTTTACGTGGAACCTGATCAGTGTGAACAGTTTGGACCAAATGTTCTGAGCTGTTGCATCGTTGTCGCCTTTGTTTACTAATTGTTCTTCATCCATGACGCCAACTGGAAGCGCCACCTAGTGTCTGGGAGTCGAATGTACCTCACTCAATATTTTGATTCTCTCGCCGCGCATGTATACTCGGATTTTCCAGAAACTCCAGTTAAATCCTTATCCTGGTTATTGCCAATAGCTCCAATTAGATGAGTGTGTAAACGTACTGAGCGTCTTTATTTATAGTCCATATAAAACCATTTACAGCCATGTTTTGACACCGAGGTAGATTTAACTGTCCGTATTTGGATCCTATTTTTGGACCCAATATTTGATTAAAAATTCATTAATTAAGGGATGGCTCGGAGCAATAGTGTCATTTTTTTTGTCTTCATCTGAGGTCATTATTAGGTCCATTGTGAGGTGAAATATGTCTACATTTACCTTTTATTATCGGGTCTAAAAAGTTGGAAAAGTGCCAGATGCCAAAATCAACTCACGACTTCCAGTGCAAAGTGTCTCAAATCGAATCAATATGCAGTCCTTGTGATTGCGTGTGTAAATTTAGCAGCTATTGTTTTGCATCTTTATTTCCTAAAAGCGCCAGGGAAAATATGCATCATCATTTTCCAGCAACAAGCGACAGTGGTAATGTGTTGAATCCCAAGGTGTTTATCCACTAATCTGTCTGGCTGATACAGATTTGCACAACATGCTTGTCTAATCACAGTGCTAAATATATAATAAATACATTCAGATGCAAATTTAACTTTGACATCTTTTGGGAATTCTTTAGCAGAGCCAGTAGATACTCTCTGCTGCATGGTTTTCAGATGCTATGGGGGAACTTGTCAGGCGATCATGTGCCTTCAGAATTAAAAACCACTGGAGTTCTTTGTTTTTTTTCTGCTTTCTGATCACTGTTGTGTTTTGTTATGAGTCATGCAACGCTAGTTATGAGGTAAAGAGATCATTCTGCTTCTGAAAGCCTGAGTTACAACAGCCCTTCCTCACATCTTAATCTTGTTTTTTGCTGCTATTTTGGATAGGGGCGTAAGAAAATATCAGTACTGTGATATATCATGATGTGAAATATCGTGATACTGTATCTATATTAAAAAGTACTGTATTGATATTTTAAGTATTTATTCAAATGCAGACATGATGGAGGTTTATTTTGTGTTTTGAGGGGGGTTTTTTGTTTTGTTTTTTTGAGAAATCCTGCCAACTTCCTTATTTCTATACTCACATGGATATTTTGCTCTGTTGTTTATATACTAAAAAAATAGTATTGTGATATTGCGGGCCATGTATGTAGTTTTTTTTTTTTTTAATTGATAACACTTTTGTTAAATAATGGTTCCTTCAAACTTCCTAAAAGCCTTTCTTTTTATGTCTGAGAGAGGCAGATGTGGGTTTTCCAGGAAAAAATCTTTTAAAAAGTAACAAAACAAAAAATGATCGCCTTCTTAGTATAGTGATATATCGTGATATATTGTATCATGATCGTAGTATTGTAATTTGTACCAACAGATTCTCAGAACTACACACCCCTGTTTTTGGAGTAGATTTATGCTTCAGTGTTACACAAAAAAGTACTCCCAGAGATCTTTTAGTTTCACGTCTTTCTTCAAAAGCATAATAAATCGAAAATTCTCTATAGTTTGCTTTCATAAAACACAAACTCTCTCCTCTTATTAAAACACAAGTAACTCCCCCTCCTGTCATCTCTTTTCTCATCATACACATTTGAAAGACATGACAGAGGAAGATAAGAGACCTGATACATTTATTCAGTATTATATAAACAAGACTCATATCAAAAAATAGCAATCAACTATTCTAGCTCCAACAACATCCTCCTATGAAGGTATATTAAAAAATAAAACATCACTGTAGTGAGGAGATGGAAAGGATGCCATGCAGGCTTGTATTACTTACATATATTTATTTAATGTAAATTATTAGTACTATTGGGGATTTAGCCGGAAGGAATTCTGTTGCATTGCAAAAATAGGTCGGTCTGCTGAGTTTAATTGGACTACTGGGAGCAATTTTCATAAATGGAGGTCAAGACATATCCTCCTTTATACAGGAAGGGTGAAAAGTAACTAGGCATTAAAAATTGGTAATAAAATCCATATTCCTATTACAAATATATTGAAACAAATGATGTATGTTCTTTCTTACATGGGGAAATGAATTAAACCTTTATATATTAAAGTAAGCACCGGTGGCGACGAATGAACAGCCTTCTGAAGGACGTCATGTGGGAGATGATTGAAAAGAAAATAAGAAATAAGACGATAAGAAAATAAGAAATTCCCATTAGTGGTTTTTTTTTTTTTTCGTCATCGCAGCTGAAGAATGCATCGATATCGTACGGGACATTGACATTCTGGAGAAACTGACATTTTGTTTTAAGGGTCAAAGACAATGTTTCTTCACTATTTGGGCAAAATGGAAAAACCTGTAATTCCTCCCGCCCACTTGTTATATTTGTTCTATATTTAACTAAAAAACTAAAGTAAGACAAAAACAAAATAACATTTAAATGAACAGAATCTATCTTCAAGTACGTGAAAGTCTGAATTTTGCATTTTGAAAAGGAGTAGGAAGAAGTATAAACTTATTTAATCCAACCCCTCAAGTGCTTTTATACCTTTATCAGTAACTTAATGCATCAGAATCAGAATCAATGTATTTGCCATTTGCAGAAAAAATGCATTGGAAACAGGTTGCAAGACCTCAACAAAAAAAATACATGAAAGACACTAAACAACGTAAAAATAAATAAATAAAAAAACTATAAAAAAATTACATGAATCAAGCCATCATTTTCCCCTAATTTTAACATTCAACCCACAACTAATACATAATGTAATAATTGAATTATGCACAACAATATGCTCATGGTAGTCCAGTCATACAAACAGACTTCAACAGAATTCAACAATTTTCTTCAATAATTACATCTTATTTATCAATACATTATCCATAAACAGGCAACTAGTTGGCAAAATAAAATGCGATTATTATAAATTAAAAATGAATGAGATTTAATCGTGATTATCGAAATGAATCCACAGCAACCCTATAATTAATCTGATTAAAAAAAACATATGATCTTTTAACAGCATTACTCGATATATTTCAAAATCTGGAGATATCAACCAGCCCTTCTCTGACTTCTATAAGCAATTTCTAATACCTAGTTACTTTTCACCCACCCTGTCGTTGACGCAGTAAACTGGTATCAAACCGTCTAATCATTAACACACTGCAGTCCTTGATACACCTGACCTAATGTGCGTCCGAAAAGGCCGGACTCGAGGCCAGAACACGGTGGCGTCCTTCAGAAAAAGGCAGCATGTGTTTATATGTAAGTATCTGTGTCAGCCTGTGGAATTAAGGTTGGCCACAGAGGGGTGTTTTGGGGTGGGGGCCGATGCACTTAGCTACAGAGTAACAACCGCTAATTAGCCTGGTCTATAATAATCCATAATAATCAGGCAGAGAGAGCCGCTCCACTCACTGATGTGCTACTGATGGTCTATCATTTAGCTTAGCAAGAGACGGATGGAGAGAATGAGAGGAAAAGGAGGAAGAGGCCAATGCAAGTGCTCTTTCTCTCCCTGGAGACATGCCATTACACCACGCCCCCCCCCCCCATTTTTTTGTCTTTTTTTTTCCTTCTCCCCCTGGACCCTGACCTCCCACCAGCCCATAGGTCCTGTTTTCCTGTGCTGTTTTTCTAATGCACGGTGCTGCAGACCTGATTGCAGAGTGCACTTACCTTGCAGAGCAGACAGATGAGTGGTCTGCTCGTACGGCTCCTTTAAGGCACTCGAGGTCAGCCTTTTTGTCTCTATTCCACTCATTAAGGCGTCTCAGGGTTATTTCTTTTGGGGGGGGATCTTATTATTTCAAACAGAGGGAAACATGTAAATACACCTGAAAAACATGCAATTGCATTATTGACAATGAGTCGTTGTGGAAATGGAAACGTTAAAGTGTTTTTTTTTGTCTCGTGACCCCATTTGAACGCCACAAATTAGTTTTTTTTTTGGCTAAAATTAATCATGTAATAGTTTGTTATAATATGTTGCAAATAAATGTTAATTTTAGATGATATTTAGGCTATAAAATGTACATCCTGCCCCCCCCAAAAAATGGACATGATTTGAGATGTTCATATCGGAGTGACGACATAGTCAGGAGAAATGATACAGAATAGGGTTTATTGGACATAAAATATGGTATTCTATACATTTTAAACAAAAAATTCTGGGGGATGGTCATTTTATAATCTTCCAAAGTTATTCCAAATGTTCAATCAAGTTGATAGTAAAGTCCTTTTTTTTCCGACACAAACCTCCTTCCTCTAGAAACTTCTTATGCTACGTCCAAATCTGTTTTCCTGTTGTTGCTTGTTTATGAAATTTTCTACTAAATTCACGTTACTCATTCACATTTACCTTAGTTTGTTCGTACTTCAATACACAGAAGGTGTTTTCTTTTGCAGTAAACAGAATGTCTATTCCTGAGAGCAGAACAAGAAAAATGATGACACTTTTTTGAGCAAAAAAGTGCAAACAAATTAAATAATTAGGTGATGAAATGATGTCAAATTTTTTGGGACACTGTTTATTATTCTGGACGGAGGCAGAAAAGGCAGGTGTAGATTACTGCACTGAGTGAGAAATAGATTTTCCTTTGGTCAGGATATGTACGAGTCAGTCCAGCTTATATTTACATTTATGCATTTGGCAGATGTTTTTTTTTTCCAAAGCAACTTACAAGAGAAAGTCCACAATTAAGCCTCATTTGTAAAGCAGTTTAAAATAACCACAGTTACAGAAGAACAAACAACAAGCAAAATAAAAAGAACGTGTGTAACATTTGCAAGGCTGATAATTAATACTGAACGAACAATAACTCAAAGTATGAATTCTGAAAGAGCTGCAGCGTCTGAAACCGACCACAGTGAACATGTGACACATAAACAACCACAGTGCTTCAGTTTCAGCTTCAGTTTCAGCTTCAGTTTGTTATGGATTTGGATTGTGTCTCTCAACTCACTATGTATTTTTTATTAGTATTTTTTTTTTTTTTTTTATCAATTACTAGAAATTTCAGGCGATCCCACGCAGGATTCCGACCCCGAGGTTAAAAAACACTGCATTAATGTGATCAAAACGTCTTTATCTGGAGAACTATTACGATAACCGCCGCTCCTGTTTCTTGATAGTTAAAGATGTTAATTGTGATTTTTTTTTTAATTTTTTTTTTTTTTTTACCATAATGGAATGTGACAAAAACTTGTCAAATTGCAATTTTGCAGTAAGAAGTTCTACCTTTTAAACAACACAGAGATTTTTGCTTCTAAGCGCCGAAATGAAAGCACTGATTGAGCATTTGATCTATTATTCATATTGACTACAAATATATCACATTAATTATTGTTTTGGTTTTTGGTGCTGAGTCCTATTAACAATTAAAATGTGTTACACTGCATGTTCTTCTGATTCCTGATAGGTATAACTGACACCCCCCCAAATATCCGCTATAGGGTCAGAAATACATTGCACTTACAGTTTATAAGAGCTGGAACCATTCCTGTAGATTTGAAGTAATTGTAATACAGTAATGATAAATGTTAAATCCATATTACAGTTGTAAATTTAAGAAAAAAAAGAAAAAAAAAAAAGACTGTTACTGGTGGTTTAACGTTATTATTTATAGTCAGAATATTTTTTTCGGGGGGGGGGTCTTACCTCAGGTGTAGGAGTTTAAGTATTGAAAAAAAAAACTTCAATACTACAAATGTCACGTCTTAGAACAGAGAATTTGAGTAGTTGAACCTTAATGTTGATGTTAGCGCTGCACGATACGTCTTTCAGTTTCATCCTTCTCGCAGCTGAAATAATTCCAGATAACTCGTTGTTTTCCGTCTGTGTTTTCGGTGATTTTCTCTTGTCCGTTGCTCATTTCGTCAATGTCGTTACCAGCGACTCGCTCCACGTGCAGGGGGCGTGGTCTGCTTCGGCAAACTGCGCACAGGTTGAACTGAGATGAGAACATGTTGAGTTCATTCGTCTTCTACTTTGCAGGATCTGCGATGTGACTATCGCGCACACGTACATCGCGACGATGATACTGAAGCGACATATTGTGCAGCTCTAGTTGATATGCAGTGCAGAAATGTTGCGCTCAGAATCGACACGCTTGTTCTTTTGTGTTTTTCTTTATTAAATTGTTTTGAATACAGTGTATATTAATCAAGAATGCATTAGCCACTCAGGACCGTTTCATAGATCGGAAAGCTACGCAGGGGAGAAACACAACAAACTCCTGCTGTTTAATTTCACAGAGAACGGCACAAATTGATGTTATGCGAGTGCTCATGTGTGTTTAATATAGACCTGTTTTAAATGCAGAAAAAAAGGCGCAACATAATACACTTCCTTTTTTTTTTTTACTCTTTTAAATGCATTGCCAGAGTCACATAGAAACATTAGACCATCTGATATTCCGAAAAAAAAAACCAAAACGTGCCAACTCATACAGACTAAATCAGAAATACGCATTCATTTGCAATTTGCACACGCACACTAAAAGTATCTACCTTAACAAATCATTTAGTCTCATTTTTCAGTCTTTACAGAAGTGAAAACCTCTGCAGAGGCACAGCGCTCACTTGTTCCAGATATTATTGATTATGCCTACAGAGAACATCTTGTTTGCACACTTTAAAATGTACATATACTGTACTGCAGGTGATAGTATTCAGCTGGTACTGAAAGGAATATGTACCCATTAAAAGCCCGTGTCTGCGGTATTTTCTGTCAGGTAAACTTTCAGCTATTTTTAAAACTACCCTCCCCATAAAAGCTTTTATTCTCAGAAAATGGAGTCCATGCACAGGTCAGTTAGATTTAAAACATCTTAATAACATTGGCAGCGTTGCTAGGAAGCTTTGTAAAGTGCATTTGGGGGGACTGAATTAGTGCGGGAGTGGACCAGGGCAGTGCCGTAAATCCCACTCCTGTAAATTCATGATAGTGCTTTAAAAGAAGTATATGACATTGTTTGCAGAGCTGTGTATACATGTGTGTGGGAGGCAGACGGAGCGAACATCATGCACTAAAATGTCTGTCTGTTTGCTTTTGAGGCTGGGGGTCATGAGTAATAATTTAAAAGTAGGGTAGGAGATTCTGGAAAAAATAGTTCGGGCAAGCTACATTCTGAAAATACACAATTCAAAAGTACAAACTGCTATTCCTCAGACTCCGCCCCCCATCCACTGAAGCCACGCCTCCAGAGTACTGGAACATGCCCCCGCCCCTGGCCGTTGATGGTGAAACTTAATTACTAATTACTCAACATCTCCCGTTCCTGAATCTTCGCAAACTTTCATCGGAGCGGGCAGGATGTTTGAAGTGTGGTGTGATGCCGCTACGCCACGGCAAAACTTTACCAGCAGAAACACTGACTTCATTCTTATGTTCGTCAGCAGAACCGGCCCAGTTCATACCTCATCTGGCTAACGTTACATTCCCTAGTGATTCATGTCAGTGACGGTGAACTTTCCATCCTAATATAGCTAATATAGCTAATATAGCTAGCCAAGCTCCGGCAGCGGCTTCATTTCCTGTTGAAGTGCTCCAACCTCCTGTGCACGAAGAGGGGGAAGGGGGAGGGACGAGTTTGATTGACATACTCGACGAGTCAATCATTTCGACGGGCCGGTTAAAATGATTGAATGGTGTTTTTCCACAGGTAACTAAAACATTTTTTATTTTTGTATTAGTGTATTTAATTAATTGGATGTAATCAGTGTTTGAAGGGTATTTTAAGCAAAATAGTAAAAAAAAAAAAAATGCTCCAGGAAAACGTCTCCTACCCTATCTTTAAGCACCGTTGGGGCTGAGGGAATCTTCTGGGATAAACATGTTTTGATCTCCGTTCCGTCAAGTCGCCATCGCCTGGCCTTTCCCTCCACCGCTCCATCTGGCAACAGAAAGTCATGCTGACTCGTAGCAGATTTTTTTTGTTGGGTTTTTTTTTTGTTTCTTTGCAGCTTGTCATAAAACTTGAGATTTCTTGCCAAAAGGAGCCTTATGGGAGTCTCTGTAATGGCAGCACTAGGACAGATTTGAATAATGCAAAGGTAAACAAAGTGCATTTCAAGACTGCCTGTGCTCTTTTTAGTTTTTTTTTGTTCAGCTGTTAAGTGTACTCTGGCTTTATTATACTTGATATTCCCCTGTCAACACTATATCAGACGGGATCTATTTGCCTTAATTTTTCATTTAGAATGTCTCGGCTTGCAGTGATGGAGTTCAAAAGCTTTAGCTGTCAGTTTTTGCAGGTGAGACGTGTCTTAACCAGCAAGCAGCTTCCACGTTTATAGCTTAATGTTGGAATGTAGTGAACTCAGCCTCTGTGAAATAGAGAAGAAGATGTGTGAGCCAAGTGAGGGCAGATACAAGAGGAAGGACGGAAGGACGGACGGACGGACGGGGGAGGGGGGGGGGTATCTGCCCTCTGAACAAATCTAACCAAACTTATTCCCCGCGGGCTGCTTTTATATGTGCCACGCCCATCTAGTTTTAAAACATGATTTTATTACAAGCGTCAGGGCAAAGGTCACACCGTTATCTGCTCTGTCGTTACTGTATTTGTTCTGGAGGCGAAGAGCTTTAACCAATCTCTGTAAAAAAAAGAGTGAAAATAGCCACAAATAGCTGTAATTCCTCCAGTTTTAAACTAAACTTGGAAACGTATTTTCAGCTGTAGAGGATTTACTGGCCT
This sequence comes from Ostorhinchus cyanosoma, assembly GCA_029814465.1. NCBI lineage: Eukaryota > Metazoa > Chordata > Actinopteri > Kurtiformes > Apogonidae > Ostorhinchus > Ostorhinchus cyanosoma. Next base: position 30,820,328 of record JAPTYQ010000007.1, read on the forward strand.
TTAAAAACATCTGAAGCGTTCATTTGTGCAGAGCTCCTGCATGCGTTTTTTTTTTTTTACCACCATAACAAAAGCTCTGATTAGCTTGATGTCTTTTGAAGCTGTGCGTGTGTGTGTGTGTGTGTGTGCGTGTGTGTGTGTGTGTGTGGTTTCAGAACAATGATTTTTACGGCTCCCTCTTCGACAGCTCAAAGGTAAAGTTCACCATTAAACTGGTTCTCCTCTGTTATTTGCATAAACAATTTAAAACCTAAAATAATAAAGGATATGTGCATTTTTTTCCCCCCGCCAAAATATCACACCTGTAATCAGTTTTTAACCCGAACCGAATACGTATGTCTAATATTTCACGATTCAGCAGGTGAATTGTTGCAACTGTATAAATTGTGCATCTAGAATGACATCATGGGAGTTGTCAGTGTCTTCAGGCAGATTATCTTATTGACTGAAAAACATGTATACATGTTTATAAATCCTATCGGAGCCGTGCGGTATCAGAGGAACTCGGAGCTGAAAAATCAATTATGCTTGAGTGTAACCTGCAGAAACGCTGAGCTGACACAAAGGCTGCAATTTCCTGTTGCCCAGTTTGATGACAACTCAGCATTATTGTTAAATAATTGAATAATTTTACTGGACAATATCACCATAGGTGGGTTTTACCAGTAATTATTGTAATATGATATGTATTTTATCAGATTGTGGCATTTTTACTTGGAGATTAGTGACTATGATCATTACTCCGCCCCCCCGAAAGGGAGGCGAGGGTATTGTTTTTGATTAATTTTTTGTTTGTTTGTTTGTTTGTTTACGCAAAAACTACAGGACCAATTTCCATGAAATTGTCAGGAAAGGTGCGGAATAGATCCCATTAAATTTTGGTGAATATAGGTCAAAGGTCAAGGTCATCAAAAATGGGTTTTCACAATAAGAGATAGGGCTAATCAGGTCAAACATTTGCAAGGGGCGGGGTTTGTTGTCCCTGGCGCCACTTTTTACCCATAATTTTATCCTTACAGGTCTGTAATGTTTATTTTATTGACAGTAGTTGCTTTAACATTTACCCTGAAATTGCTTGAATATAACTTGCGCATAAAAATTTACCTAATGGAAAAATGACAAAGCTCTCAAGTTTTTGTGCTTGCAAGAGTTTTTTTTTTTGTTTTTTTTTTTTGGGCATAGTGTGATTGATACATTGTGGAAACTGCAATGGAAAGACCTTTTTCCACAACTAGAGAAAAAAAAATTATGTTGACGGATGTTACAACAAGAGAAGAAGAAGAGTTTTCTATTTTTCATGTTTTCTTGATAATAACCAAAATGACTTCAGTTCTTCCATCAATGTCTATGTCATTGTATTAACAAAACAGTGCTTTTATTCATTCCTTTTTTCTTTTCTGTCTGTTTTAATCACATGATCCACACAGGAGTTAGGACTGGATTGTATAACCATTGTTTTTGATGACTTTTCTAATAATTTTTTCCGCGACGGTAAAACAAATGTCATTGATCCAACTCCTTGGATTTTACTGCAGAATCGATGTTGCAGAAGATGTTTCAATCCTCTAAACATCCAAATCTGATGCCACTTAAAAGTGATGAAATCTACATTTTTACCCGAATTATTTCAGCATATTTGTAGTAATGAACAAACGGTAAAGAGGAACACTTCAGGGACCTCCAGACAGTAATGAAAAACGGTAGAAGAGGTGCTCTTTGGTGAAGGGAATTCTCAATGCACAAAAAAATACAAAAACCACGGCACTCTCTTATGATTTTAAAATGCATTTATTAATTATGGTATGTCTCAATGGACTTCACAAGAGCCCCAACGCATGTCAGCCATATTTGTAGTATTAGTGCTTTATAAGATCTTAAAAACTGTAGATCAGTCGATGCTTTTGACGACCAGGTCTTTCAGAGATAGATCACACACATTTTATTTGTTTTTACACCAAATTACAAAAACAGGACTACAAATGTGTCTTCATTTTGTTCCTTTTTTAGGTGTTTTTTATACATAGTTTTCATCTTTTACCTTTTTTTTTTTAATCATGGTGTGACTGTTACGTCTGTGTTTTTCTTGTGTCTTTTATATTGTCTTATAGTTACAGTTAGTACAAGATTATTTCCATCTTATGTCTTTAACATTAGTTTTTGGTTTTGTGTCTTTAACATTTCAACTTTATTATGGGGGAAGATGAAATGTACGTTAGCAGGATCAACTGCAAAATTCTATAAAGCATGGCAGCCTTTTCTAAAATACACAGAAACTTATAGAAGGAGCATTTTATCATGACTTTAAGACCAAATCACCACTGGATAACTGTAGGTATTGTACGTATTTTATTTATTTTATTATTTCTTCTTTTTATTCATTTTTGCTTTTGCTGTGCTTTCACTTACATATGGTTATATCTAAGTTGGAGGTGGGGACTTTTGTTAAGAAATGTCCAAACTGGATGATGCATCCATGTTATGCTGTTGAAAATATATTGAATTGAATTATTTAAAAAAAAAAAAAAAAAAAAAAACTTAAAACATTTCAACTTTATAAATAGCTGTCTGGCTTCCCTTAATTTGCATTCAGGCTTAAAAATCATCCCTTAATCCTGTAAAAGCTAAGACATATATTATAATAATTCTTAATCGGGGCTGATGTGAACATTTTTATCATGACATCATGCAACATTATAGATAAGTTTACATAATGAACAAGTCATTGAATTTGTCTCCATCTGTCAGTCAGTCAGAGTGAACATTTTGGTTTATCGGAGAAGGCGTTATGATAAATGAGGGTTAGTAATGTGAGAGCAGGTCAGACATATACATTGACGCTCCTCTTCCAGATTCCACCTTAAACGTATTCCCTTTAGCTTCATGTCAGATTGATACAGATGGCGCTGCCGGCAGATATTGACAAATACATTGATATACATATGGCCTCTTGATTGCCGTTTATGCTAGCGACAAATTATCTGTTAAGTGCTAGAAACCCAATCCATTGCTGGCATTGAGTCTAACAGCTTGGACGCAGGCCACCAGAGGTGTAGGTTTACATTATGGGTGAGAGACCCTGCAGATGGTACAAGACGGCCCTCTTTAAGTGCTGACATTGTATCCATCATTTACCTCTGAGACTTAGTCCAAATCCCTGAAGTTTTAACCCGGTGCTTCTCAGATGGAAACCTGCCAGCTTCTCACAGATAGACACCCCTGAATGAAATGGAGTTTTTTATTTTTGGAGCAAAAGATTGGATTCCTTATAGCAGATTTTCTTTTTTTTTTTTTTTTTGCAATCATCATGACAGCGATGATTGAAGATGTTTTCATTCCATCGCAGGCTACTTGACCTTGGTAAGAATAATTAATCTCACCCTCTGTTACCGAATACTTGCTTTTTTTTTTTTTTTTTTTTTACATCTTATCAATATGCCACACTGTGTCTTTCAGGGGAGGAGATGCATTTGAATGAAAGCAATTCAAAGTAGAATGCTAAAAGCGAGATTTACTTTGCAGCTGGGAGAGGCGGTCTCCATTTAAAGTTATACTTACGTTTGTAGAAAGGCTGAAATTAAAATGTAAACCGTGGATCAAAACGTCTTCTGAAACTGACGGAGCGCTAATGTGCCAGAGTCTGGCCTTAATCTGATCCATGGATCATGCTGCGGCTAATTACCATCTGCTCACTTACACTTCCTGGCCCTGGCACACTGGCTTGTTTTCAATTACATCCTTCCAAATAAGATTACAGCTTTCATTTTTATTTTTGGCGAGGGGGCTGTATGCCTGCGTCTCCTCCAGGTGAGGACCATTATGTGTGACTGTAGAAAGTGCCAGCTGATTATTTTCCCCACTGTGCTGATGGTGGGGTCGAGGGCCCAGACCAGTGAAATGGGATTGCTTCTCCTTTTCACATGGAAGCCCTCCTGCAACAATCCTCCATGCAGAATCATCTCTTATGTTTTCTATTCTGCTGTAGTGAACCACAGCTCTATTATTGGATCTTCAAGAGAGCCGGGACCTTTTTATAACCTTTATGCGGAGTTCATTTTTTATCAGTTCTGGTCCTCCTTCATATCACAGTATGAAGGTACTCTACCGTTCCTTAATGTTTTACATTAGGCCACTCATGTCTCCAAAAAACCTTTTATTCCTTGCATTTAGAGACCGGAAGATGACGGAGCTGCAGCCAGGGAGCAGATGCTTTCATCTGTGGAGCTGCCGGCACACAGCACCTATGTTCAGCGTGTACTAGTGGGAGTTCAAATCCTCTTCCTGGCAAACCTAGGTTCATAGTTTTAAGCAATAGCTAACACTTTAAAAACTTTGCCCACATCTAAAATATTAAACCATAAAGATCCAGTGCTGCTTTTCTGACAGTTCCCAAATGAATTTTTCTGTTTACACCGGAAAAAATGCCCCTCTAAGAACAAGTTAAAAAAAAATAAATTAATGCAAGATATTTTTTGCTTGAATTAACCAAAAAAATCTCCCAATGGAACAAGTGAAAATGATCTTGGTAGGATTTGTTGAAATAAGATTTTCCAGATCTGTTGTCTAAAAATAAGTTCTTATATCTCACTGAAAAGTTGCTCCTCAGGTGATTCTGTCGTATTTTAAGTGTGATGAGATATTTGGACTAGAAATGAGAAAAATACACTTAGTAAGATTGAGATTTTTGCAGTGTGGAGTTGAATTAGTGACAAATTCAGACCTAAACATAGCATTTACAGTTTATGTAGACCACAGGGAAATGTTTGAAAATGCACAATTCCATTTAAAATATTAATAAAAAATAAAAATAAATCTGTCGCTGCTTTAAACATTTGACATCAGTTGATGCATTTTGTCACCGGTGGATGTTTGGATCTTTAGGAGTTAAACAAGTCCAGGCTGTCGTATACTTTCCAAAAAAAAAAAGAAAAGTGGTTTAATGCTCTCTTATTAGTGTTAATGATACTGTCTAGTTTGACTGAGGATTTCATTTACTCCATAAGAAACCTGTCTTCGGGGCATGTCTAATTGGGCCTTATTGATTCAAAGCATACAACATTAAGACTGGGTATGGCTGAGATAGCGATTTAAGGCAATCTGTCTCTCAGTTGATATTCTCACGCATCGGAAACACATTGACGCTGTCAGCCCCAAAAGCAGCGAGGAGGAATAAGATAAAGAACTGGGGTCGTGGAAACTGCTTATCTTTGTAAAATCAGTATTGCCGTGGGGATTGGCTCGACCTTAGCAGAAGCAAACTGTACCTGAAACAGCATGTGCAAAAACGTACACGGACCCTTTTACGTCTGTGATGTAGATAGCTCATTATAGGTATGCTCTGAACCACATGTGATACTCACATGCCAGGAAAATCAATTTTTAATTTCATACATGATGGATACGAGAATCAAAAGCTAATGTTGTTAGAAGCAGATTTAACGGTGCGGCCGTACATAAGTGCAGATTTAATTAACTGGCTGTAGTTTGATGTGTCTTATTAAAAGGGTCTGAAATTCATCTGTCACTTTATTTTGCATGTCATCGTATTTACTGTGTAAACAGATGGTAAACATTTTTGCCTGAGGTTTGCTCTCGGGTTAAGTGTGTCCTGACATTCAGCTTCCCTTTGAAACGGATTTTCACATTAATTTTTAATGCATATTAAGAACTCATGAAGTCAGTTTTCACTACAAGTAGACAGTGTTGGGGGGGGGGGGGGGGGGGGGTATT
>JAPTYQ010000007.1:30914429-30927729 GCA_029814465.1 Ostorhinchus cyanosoma
TAAAGTCGCTGAAAAACAAACAAACTGACCAAAAACTATCGCCTCTCCCTTCGGGGGGGGGGGGGTTAAAAATAACTCTTAAGAGTTTAAAACAAGATTCAGGATGAGGTTGATGGAAGGTTGTATCTGTGAAAGGAACCAACCTATGAAACAACTTAGATGATGAAACGAAGGCAATTAAATCAAAGAACACATTTAAAAAGACAGTTAAATCAAATATGTTGAGTAAATACGACAAAAACACAAAGTTTAATCTGGATATGTATATCACTGCTAAGAATGATGATATGTGACACGAGTTTACTTTTGTTTTGATTGTGTTTATATATATATATTTATAAGTATAAACCTTAAATACATAACCACAATATCTGCCACAATTCCATCCCACTGCACCACTTTAAATGAGATGCAGTGCGTGTAAATATTCAGGCTAGAGGTTAAAAGCTGATATATTACTGATGGTGTCTAACAGCTATTTAGTGTTTTTGTTTACTGGTAGTTGGAAAAACCAGCTTTGAGGTGCATTATTGCCACCCAGTTACCTGGAGTACATACACACTCAGTTGTGGGCTTTGGTAGTCTCATTTCTTCTCTTTAGCAGAGCAATAAAATCCATTTCGGTTTTAGTGTTTACCCTAAAGTGAACTGTAATTAATACCCCAAACTGATTAATAACCTAAAAATGAATTAAATATGGATCGAGATGTATTAATCTAGAACTCAGCATCAAACTAACCCTAAAACTCAGGGAAACCAGATGCATTTCTCAGTTTTAGAAGACATTATTTTGCTCCACAGTATATCCACTTGAAAATCCTTGAAAATAGCAGTGTCCTCTACCTGAGCCAAGTTCTGTCGATACTGTAAAAAGAAAGACTTGTACTTCAATCCTGAGTCAGCCCACTTGTAAAAACCATAAATGTATCCTTTGTACCTATTCCTGCTTGTTAAACGAACACGCCGACAATTAAATGATATCAATATTGTACAAGAAAAAAAAAAAGAGCTTGAAACTTCCTTTCTGTTCCATTTTTTGTTAAAATAACAGCAACTGACACAGTAGGTGTTGTACAATGGCCTGCTGTCGACTATGTTGGTAAGTATATGTGTGTGTAGCTGGAGTACTGAGTGCCGCTGTCTGTTTTCCAGACTCCCATGAGGATTCAGACGACCAGGCGAAGCTCATAGTGGGCGTTGTGGCAGGGCTCCTTATAGCTGCTGCCGTTGTGGGACTCATCTACTGGCTCTACATGAAGAATTCGAGGTAGAGGAGCTCACACATGCAGACGTGCACATTTGCATTTTGCATTTAAATTTCAAGTCCCTGCTGGAGCGCTTGTGCCACCGCTCCTAGTTAGCCCATCCTGCATTCAAAACAGCAGGAGAGTGGAGTCAGAATAATAATCGGGCAGGAAGGTAGTGAAAGGTTACAGCCACAGCTCTGACAATAGATGGAACAAACACTCCCGTCTGCCCTCAGATGATCACATATGTCAAAAAGTGATAAGGAGCTGTGGCTATGCTATCAGGTGGGAAGATTTCAGAGCAGAGAGGGATGATGGTGCAGTCGTGTGAGAGAGGAGGAGCGTGACGTGTGCATGCTGAAGAGATAAGTTTTCAGATTGCTGAGGAGTGACTGACTGCGCCGTCTGGAGGAGGGTTGACGAGGTCACGCCGTAGCTGAAGTATATCAGTTTTTTCTGCACTTCTGTATTCACTGCAGACAAGGAAGCTGGAAGACAAATGAGAAGGAGGTGGGAACATCTGAGGAGAGCAAGAAGCTAGAGGAAAACAATCACACTGTTTAAGCCTGGGTGACTGTACTAACTGGAATAAAAGAGGTATGACACACTCACATACACGCCACAAAGGACCATTCCGGTTTAGTACAACTGATTATCATTAGTAATTGTAGTAACGACCAAAAAATCTGAGAATGTACCCTCACGAAACAGATCTCAAACATGTCAGGAAAAAAATGATGGTTTCACAGACCACAGTGGCTAGGATGAAAAAAACAAAAAACAAAAACATACTCAATATTCAACTATATAGAGCAGACAAGTTTATTTATAAATCACATTTCATGCAGAAAGACGATCTGTGTGACGACCTGAGAGGCTCAAACAACAAATAGACCAACTAAAATAGAACCTACGTTTCCTCCAGTGTAGTAATAATATCTGTATCACACACCGTGGACTCAGTTGACCCTTCGCTATGTCCCGCCCCCCCATGGTTACAGTTGCTAGGCTTGACACGCTTCCTCTTGCCGTCCATTCTCGCTGACATGTAAACATGGATTTCTCAACGTCTTGACGATTCATTTACGGAGCAGACGTATACAGGAACAACAACGTTCTTTCGTCGCAGGATAAGTCCATGTATTGTTTTATTTTAAGCTAACGTTCAAGGTACGACTCCCTGTAGTTTTTGGTATCTGATGTTTTAGCCCGTTGCTAAATGCTATGTTTTCCATCTGTTTATAGCGCTGCAGGATATTGTTCCCACATCATGGATTTAGCCTCAAGCGGTACACAATTACCTAATTCAGTGGGGAAACATTAGTACATTTCCATCAATATTCTATAACAGCAGCGGTGTCCAAACCTTGTCCTGGAGAGACATTATCCTGCATGTTTTAGATGGAACCCTCTTCCAAACACACCTGATACAAATGATCAGCCTTTCGACAAACTCTGCAGAAGACAAAGAATGACCAGCAGGTGTGTGAGAAGAGGAAAATATCTAAAACATGCAGGATAGTGGCTCTCCAGGACCAGGGTTGGTGATCCCTGAACTACAGCCGTGTAGCTAACAACTGTGTGCTAGTTAGCGTTAGCATCTTACCTTAGAGCACACATAACAGTTGCACAGTAGCTGTGAGTGAGGTCCTCTACACTGTGAAGATAAGATAAGGTAAGATAAAATGTTTTTGATCCCTCCATGGGGAAATTTCACAGTTGACGGGCAGCAGCAGCATACAGGTAGAAAGAAAAGAAAAACCACAAGAGTCAAATATAAAATAAAATTGGAAATGTTATGGCATTTTCATTGTTTACTATTAAATCTATATTCAACATCTGTCCAGTTGTGTTTTTGGTTTTGGGAAGGTAAAAAATACAACATAACCAAAAATGTTTGGGGTATCTTTCATTGGACTCCGGAGGCGAATACTTGCCGTTACTGTTGCTAACGTATGATTGATCAGTGGTGGTTCTAGGGCGGGACTTAGTGAAGCAGCAGTTTAAAACACTTTTTTTTTTTTTTACTTTTTAATTACATATTTTCATTTTTCCACAAAACAAAATATTCTCTGACGTAGGACCCTATGAATTAAAACCCAAGTAAAGGGAATGCAATAGACATATGTACCAAGGGGAATTACAGCAGTGCAATATCAATCATAGACAAGCGACAATCATATAATAAGGCCTATTCCTCCATCATTTGTCCAAATACAGAGTAACACAGTTCTGTCTTTGTTCAAACGTGTTCATTTTCAGTTGTGGACTTGCAGTCATTCGCTCCATTGTGTCGACCCTTTTCAGTCTCTGTTCCCACTGAGTTCTGGTCTGTAGTTTTGGATCCATGTGGTCTCGATTGAAAGGACTTTTTAGATTGAATATTAATAGAAAATCCAGTACGAATAAGAAGCTTTGTATTTACTGAGTGTACTAAGTCAAATTCACTATTGTTTTCCAGTCACTGAGTCACATCTTAACAGATCACTGAATTGTGCTTCCATGTAAACCGTTAAACTTTCAGGGACTGATTTATGGTAAATTCCATAGTTACTTCAGCGTACTGTAATTTCAGCGGTCTGAGAGGTCATGTGACTCCTGCATCTACTCTTAGTCTGTATTTTTAGTCTGCAGAAAATACATATAATACTGACTCTGTCCAACCACAGGTGAAAATGTGTGAGCTGTACTGTACATAATAGTTACCACCTGCTGATCAGATGTAATCCTGCTGCTTTACTCAGCTTTGAAATGGATATTAACACCAACCACATTCATGCAGAGGGTGTTGACTATAAGTTCGCAATTTTCAAAGTAAAGCCATGTTCAGATTGGAGATTAGTCGTACCACACTGTTTTAGTATGTTGTTGAGTGATGTAGCAGTGGTGAGAAAAAGGCCATGGAAGTGTTATATGTTTTCTCTGTATTTATGGACTGAAATGAAGCCAACGTGGAAGTATCTTAAAGACATATTTCCACTTATAGTCACTGCATTAGCTCCTAAAACCCACCATTCAGTTCTCGTATGTTTGATTTGGACCCTTATTCAAAGATTCAAGGCACTTTATCGTCATACCAGCACACATTTACACATAAGATGGTGTGAAATTTGGAACCCAAGGTCTCAGATTTAGCCCAATAAAATCTATATAATAAACAATATAAAGACAATTTAAAAAGACGTATGCATAAAAACACTTGTATGTGCAAAATATGAGAAGTATAGTGTGAGTAATAATTCACTTGGTGGTCCAGGTTTTAATTGTCATTCTGTTAATAAGACATAAGGTCAAATAGAAGAGGTTCTTTTCTGCTGTCAGGCTTTGATTGACAGGTGGGTATGACAGCTCGTTCATCTGCCGAGTCAGACTTTCACAGTTTCTGTTTATTTAATAAAATTCTTTTTTTTTTCCACTGACGGACAGCGTCACTGTAGTTATGGTTCCTTCATTACTTCAACAACACTGTAAATGAGTTGGTTTAAATAATGCCTGATGAATTTTACTGTTTTCCAGAGTCAGTAAGTCAGCATTTGGCATTATCGTACTGTAGACTCCACCCCTTTTGTCCAAATATGGTCACTTTGGTTCCAAAAAAGACATACATAGTGATGGCCAAATTTCAACTACTGCCAAAGTCAAAGTTGGAAACAATTAATGGGTGACATCTAATTACATACATTCTACTGCTGTAGCTTTTCTATTTTTAACCATTTACCACAACACTGATAATAATAATAATAATAATAATAATAATAATAATAATAATAACTAGCACATTGACCCTCAAGGAACCACAGTTCTAGATCCAGTTCATTCCTTTACTTTCTTTATTCCACTGACATTTTCAGTTGAATAACCTCTCACCTGCCCTGTCTGTTTTTCCCACTTTTTTGGGGGCAAAATTTTCTTCTTTTTTTTTCCTACAAAATTTTTTCCTTTTTTTTTCCCCACAAATTTTTTTCCTGTTTTTTTCCCCCACTATTTCTTACCGTTGTTTTTGTTTGTTTTTCACAAAATTTTGTCCCTTGTTTTTTTTTCCCCCACTAAGTTTTTGTCCTGTTTTTTTTTTCACTACTTGTTTTCACTGGTTTTCTCCCCACAACATTTTTTCCAGTTTTTTTTCTCCCACACTAAATTTTCTTCCTATTTTTTTCCTGTTTTTTTCCCCCCTAAATATTTTCCTGTTTTTTTTTTCCACTAAATTTGTGTCCTGTTTTTTTCCACAATTTCTTTTCCTTGGTTTTCTCCCCACACATTTTTTCCTGTTTTTTTTCCCACTAAATTTCTTCTTGGGATTTTTTTCCACAATTTTTTTCCCCCGACTACATTTTTTTTTTTTTTTCAATTTTTTTTCCCACTAAATTATCTTCCTGTTTTTTTCCTATCAGTTTTTTTTCCCAACTGAATATTTTTTCTTGTTTTTTTTTTCACTAAATCCCCCTACACACACACAAACACAAAAAATTTACAGACACTTTTATTTTTTAGGGGCCCACAACGTTAACCTTTCATGAATGTACCAAACTGCAGCTCTGTATGAATTTTGTGTGATGCCCGACACACACAGAATCCACCTCCACTTCCCTTTTATAATATATTGGATAATAATAGTAATAAAAACTAAATAAATAAGTAAATAAATTTTTGTTAAAAGTTGGGAAAAATAAGGCGCATGACCCTCAAAATGGCCTCCGGGGGTTGGAGGCGGGTCCTTTCCACAAAATTTTTCTGCAAAACTAATCGGAATAAAGGGTCATTCTCTGATATCTGATATCTACTGACCGCCACAACAGCCCTCCCTCATTTTAGCAATTATTATACGGAGTTAAATGTTTTCACAAACCAAATATGAAGAAATAAAAATGGCAATAAGCCGGAATGATCCTTTCCTCTGCGTGTAAATTCCTCCGTATTGATGAGCGCAAAACAGTGGAAATGATTGAAATGATTGTTAATGGCTGTATTTTCTGTGTCTCTGTGGGGAAGAAGCGGTTGAAAGCGGCCTTGCATCATCCAAACTACAGACTCCCAGTTGGCTGCTGACGCGCTCCATCAGGCTCCACATAAGCAGCAACAATCAGAGTAATTTTCCACCAAGTCCTGCCCACAGCCTGCTGTCCCTCCTCGCCGTTTGAAGTCTGCACTGAGGCCGCCTCGTGTTACTGTGTGTCATTTTGTTTTTGTGTTCCTGGTGAATGCTCCCTGTTATGTTTTGTTTGAGCGATTCCATGAGGCTGTGTGGTGAGGTTTCTTTTTGCCGCTCCGGTTTTTCCTTGAGGTCTTTCTTTTTTTTTTTGTTTTGTTTTGTTTTGTTTTCTTCCTTTTTTTTTTTTCTTTTCCTTGTTGTTAATTTGTTCTCCAATTTCTTCAAAGAATGTAAATTCCTTGTACACTTTCTAAGGCCTGTATAGCAAATCATAATTATGCGTGTGCCCTGGCTGAGCATGCCGATTTTTATTTTTATTTTTACTTTTCTGTGCGCTGTGTGTGGAAAAGGCCTTTGACTGTGCTCAGAGAAAAAAAAAAAGACACTTCACTGCTGTATAACCATACTGAAAATGCCCTCAGAAGTAACATTTCCAAGCTTTTGTGACAGTTATTTACATTTTTGACCTCTTCAGAAGATAACCTCAGCATCTCTTAACTTTATGTTTTCTGTTTTTAACACTGGTAAATGAATCATCTGAATAGCTACTAAGTGGAATCCCAGAGTGCTTTATTTATACTCATAATAATTATATAGAGAGCTGGGTGTACTGTGAATGATTTCTTAACATGCAGTTTGTTTCAACTGTGGCCCAAAAATGAAAACTTGCTGTGTTTGTGTAGATGTAAAGAAAACTGAGCATAATAACGACTGCTTTCTTATACATCACAGTCTTTTTCCCACTTCATTACAATTCGATTTTTCTGATTCACGAGGGACTTTCATTCCTTTATGTTGCAATAACGTCATCTTTACAGGCAAATTGATACAAAGAAGTGTAACAATTAATTCACTGGCAAAAGTTTGTTCTGCGATTGTTTTTTTTGTTTTTTCATGCTAAAATGATTGATTTGTTCACCTGTGGTTTTCGTTACATACACTACGATGTTGTTTCCATGCCTTCACGCGTACCATCCTTTTAAGACCATGGTTTTAGGCTAGATTTCATGTTTTCTCGATTGATTTTGGAAGAGCTTTACTGATGCCAGGTCTGAATGTTCTGTCTTTTTGAGTTTTTGATGTATTTATATTCTGCGTGCAACCTCCCTGGATGGCTGTGCTGCAGCATGCTAGATAATTCTTTTTTTTTTTTTTTTGTGCCTTTATGGAAGGCTTCATCAAGTGTTGCAAAGGTACTGTACGCTCCCAGAGTTACACATGCGAGAGGCTGCAGTATCTGCGCTCATTCTCTGCTGTATTAATATTATTATTATTGTTATTCGTGTTTTTATTTTAAGCTCACTGATCTGACGAATAACTTGTGTGGAGGAGAGTTGTCGAGATTGGCAGATTAGCTGAGGCACGTACATCAGTCTATTCTGGCTCATCCAACAATGCAACACTACAGTGACCCAAAAAAAAAAAATACCAGAAAGCATTGGCAGTTGAGGGAACAGTTGGACATTTTTGAGTCAGTTAAGTTATGATAGATCATAGCATGGAAAATAATAAGTACATCTCAATATTTAGGACTGTTGTGTGTTGCTCTTATCTATTACACAACAGAAAAACCATTTCACTTCAGTTTTTGCAGTAATATTTCTTAGAATACATAATAGTAATTGTAGGGTTAATGCAAAATTTACGTAGTTATTTGGATTCCAACCTTTCGCCTGATGTGTACGGTGAGGAAGCCTTTTTCACCACCTCTGGTGAGTTATTGAAGTACGTCAAATGAGGCGTCACTATATTTAGCTGCCGTTAGAGCTGACATCATATTAACAGGAAGACACACACTGGAAAAAATCTAAACCTTACCAAGTGTATTTTTCTCATTTCTAGTCTAAATATTTCATCATGCTTAAAATAAGAGGAAATTTTCAGTGAGATATAAGAACTGATTTTTAGATAATAGATGCAGAAAATCTTATTTAAGAAATCTTACAAAGATAATTCTCTCTTGTTCTATTGGCAGATTTTTTTGTGTTTGAATTAAGCAAAAAAAAAAAGATCTGGAATTAAACAAAAAATCTTGAATTAAGCAAAAAATATCCTAAATTAAGCAAAAAAAATCTTGAATTAATAAAAAAAAAATGTATCTCAAATTAGGCACAACAAAAATTAAATCTTGAATTAAGCAAAATAAAAAATTCTTGATAGAGCAAAAAAAAAAATTGCATTAAGGAAAAAAATCTTGAGTTAAGCAAAAAAAAATCTGCCAGTGGAACAAGTGAAAATTATATTGCTCAGATTTCTTGAAATAAGATTTTCCAGATTTATTGTCTAAAAATCAGTTCTTATATCTCACTGAAAATTTCCTCTTTAGGGGATTCTGTCTTATTTTAAGTGTGATGAGATATTTGGACTAGAAATACGAAAAATACACTCGGTAAGATTTAGATTTTTGCAGTGTAATAGTAGAGTTAATGCAAAGTTCACGTAGCTGTCTGGATTCCAACCTTTTTGCCTGAGGTGTAGAGTGAGGAAGCCTTTTTCATCACCTCTAAATATGTGGCTATATTTATCTGGCCTTTGTAGAGCTGACATCATATTAACAGGAAGACAGGAGCCATGCAGAGGACTCCTGATGTCCAGTTTGTAAAGACGCTCATTTGTTTTTTGTTTTCCTTTTAACACTGTCTACTTACCTGTGTAGCACACTCCCACCTGGCGCATGTTCGAAATAAAAGCGTGTAATTATACAGCAGGATTGTTGCGCAACTGCACCAAATGGAAGCAGTAGGTCAACATTTTTCAACACCGGGTCCATTGTTTTCTCATGCCTTTTGTTCCTTTCTGAAAAATCAGGTCAGCAGTGAAACCAAAGAGGGTAAGATGAGAAGGCCATAGTAGTGTTGTAAATACAGACTTTTGTTTTTGTACTGTTGTTGACAATAAAGTGTACATTTTGAAAAAAAAAAAAAAAAAAGGTGTGTCGTGTGTTTCTTCAGATTTGGTTTCTTTTTCCTCTATTCAGTTCTTATTGTTGCAGTAGAATACAATCCAATAAGCCTGAGGTGTAAAATTCGAACACTGAGACAGATTTCTCTTTATTCTTTGAGTTACTTGCAGAACTTGTTTTGCCTGCAACAGCCCAATAATGACATGCCTTCTTCAACATTGCGAAACAGGTGTGATCCTATTGTTCATCATGTCATGGTCACTTCCTGCTTCATTACTCATGCTGAAAAAATGCTCTTTTCAACAAATATGACAGCTGCTTCCCCCTTTTGCCCTCCTCAGAGTGGGTGTGGATGACTCTGCGACTGCTTTTTGCAGATATTCCAGTCATTATTACTCATAGAATGTTTGCTGGGAGCTTTTTCACAGGTACCCAGAGGATTTTTTTTTTCAGACAGAAGCGATAATAGTTGTAGCATCTCTGATAATTTCAAGCTTATCATGTCTATGAAATCAAGTGAGACTTCAACACAGCCATGTTTTGATGCCGGCTAACACCTCTGGAATCAGGCTGAATCATGCGAATGATTCTCTCTGTAGCATAAAATTACGTTTTTGCATAATAATAACACCTCGCATGCATCTCTAAGTGAGAATTTTACATCATTCCTCACCGCAAGACACTTTTGAAGGCGCTGATAACCAGAGGTGGAAGTACTTCTACTCAAGTACTGTAGTTAAATGCAAATCTGAAGTACTGGTACTTGTGCTTCAATTGTCTTTTCTTTATACTACGTTAAAGAACTCTTTTATACTTTTTCTTATCATTTTTCTACTACATTTCTTTGGCCACCACTGAAAATCACATTTGTGCAGAAAGATGAAGTGTTCCTTGACGGCCTGGGCTTCAGATTGTCCTCTTTAATCTAAATAAAGTCGCTAAAATCCCTCTTGGATTTGCTGGATAATGCATCATCACAAAGCAGAGAACAAGGCTGTTTTTTCACTGACTTTTTAGAGGCACAGTATGTGGATCCAACTGGACAGCCATGATGATCTTATGAAGATGAGATACACTGTACGGATAAAAGTATTGGGACACGTCCTGTCTACATCTGGGCGGAGTCAAGGGAAGGTTAATATCTAGTCAAAAAAATTCAACTAGAATAATCTACACCAAACTTAGATTTTTGGGTACGTAATTACTTATATCTTCAGGAAAATGTCTTTTAAAATGAGAAAAAACATTTTGAAAAAAGAAATGGAGGATTTTATGAGTGACACAGTTCTGTGCCGTCATTCTGGGTTCATTTTATAAACTCTCAAATAAACTACATTTATTCCAAATACACTGATAATTGACTATTATATTATGTCATTTAAACACAGTGTTTAAGATTAATAAATGCACATATCTATGCAAAATACATTTGAATATAATCTTAATATTGTTTATATGTAGTAAATATTGTAAAAAAAAAAAAAAAAGTATATGATATTGATAATTGAAATAAAAAATGTTTAATTTGATATTTATTTTGTTGTCCATCCGTGACGTTTTTGGTTTTGTAATTCTAAGACTAACTTTTCAATGAGATATAAGAACTTATTTTTAGACAATAGATCTGGAAAATCATATTTCAAAAAATCTTACCAAGATCATTTTCACTTGTTCCATTGGCAGATTTTTTTATGCTTGAATTAAGCAAATTTTGTTTTTTTAATTTGAATTAAGCAAAAAAGATTTTAAAAATCTGCCAATGGAACAAGTGAAAATTATCTTGGTAAGACTTTTTGAAATAAGATTTTCCAGATCTATTGTCTATAAATCAGTTCTTATATCTCACTGAAAAGTTCCTCTTTCGGTGATTCTGTCTGATTTTAAGTGTGATCAGATATTTGGACTAGAAATGAGAAAAATACACTTGGTAAGGTTTAGATTTTTGCAGTGTACTGGACTGAACCTCTGTTCTTTCAAAGGTCTGTTGTACTTAAATGATACTCACCGTAAGTCCGACCTTCCACCTTCTGTGATAAGCTTTGTTTTTATTGTTTTTATGTAAGAACTGTCATGTGTATTTTGTTTTGTGTCTTTTGAAGACACTGTTCTGTTGAATAAGAACAATTGCAATAAAAAGATGAAAAAAAAAAAGTTCTTTCTCTACCCTTTACGGACAGAGGTGGTCGACACCAGATTCTAAAGCCAATTATTCCAGTCATATGGGAACCCTTTGACAGGGACCACTTTACTACATAATAGGTGCTTTTGCTTTTCATTTTGCTGACAATCCGACCAGTATTTAACGTATAGTGAAGCCTTTTCATAGTGTAGTTTTAGTTCTTTATTCTTGGCAAAGGCTTTAGACGCTGCTCCCAAGCTGACTAAATTGACTTCACAAGTTCTTTAACACATTAAAAATGAATGTGAAAATGCAGTTGAAAGGGAAACATCAATATGTTATAGAACATTGACAGGAGCAATTTAAGCTAGACTTTCCACACTTTAAGTACATTTGTTACTCAGAACTTTAGAGCTGAATATATATATTTTTCCAAGACTCCCTGGGTTAAAATTCCATAATTACCTTCCATTATATTGTCATATGAAATGGAAATGAACTCAAAGTTGTGTACAAGTATGCATACAGGTTATTACAGAAATATCTTACTTTGACATCCGTATATTTCCATATTCAAAAAGGATGTCACATAAAGTCAGTTTTTCTTCTTTCTTACTCATTTGTATCTTCCTTTTATTTTTTGGGTGATAAGAAGATTTTTTTTTCCCTTTTCCTTTTTTTATACTGCACAAACCAAAATAAAACCAAGCTGAGAATCAACATTTGTAGCTCCTTCTCTGGGTCTGTTTTCAGGCTGTCGACCCTGTGGCTGGATTCTGTCAGACAGGTAGGGGGTAACTATATTCTGTTAACCTGTTAAATCCTGGGCACTATTTGTTTCCAGTAGGAATTATTTTAAAGCGACACAAACTAATGGATCAGCTGAGAGCGGAAGCTTGATTCATCTGAGACCAAGTCATAATCAGACAACAGAAAACAAAGGTAAGAAAAAAATTCATGATTGTCACATCATAATGTGACCTTTATTTTTGCTCTTCTTGGTCTTGTTCAGTGAGTTTTACTGGGAGAGAAAAATATTTACACTGTTGGATGTGTTTAGTGTTAGCTTAACACTAAGGGGTCAACCCCTACCCCTAACCCCAACCTTGAACTTAACCCTAATAAACATGATAATAAACATGTAATGAACATGTAAAAAAGGTGTTATTAATGTGTTATAAACATGCAATAAACATGTTATAAACATGCAATAAACGTGTTATAAAGATGTGATAAATCTGTTAATAATGTGTTATAAATATGTAATAAGTGTGTTATTAATGTGTTATGAGCATAAGCATATTGGACACGACACAAAGGCGTGGATTACCAATTTCAGATCGTCTTTACGTAAAAATTAAAGCAATATTTCTGAGCTCAAAGGAGAAGTTTCTTATCAGCTGTTTTGTCTGATTCTCTAATGATGTTTCCCTGTCAAATAAAGAGCCAAGATTTGAAAAAAAAGATCCAGGTCGGGCGTACTTACCCTCTGTGGCGCAGATACTACAGCCTAACAATCTGAACACCAGGGGGCGAAAATGAATGTTTGAATAAAGGCTCAAAACAGCTTGAAACTCCTCAAGAAAGATGTAGATGGGTGTGTATAATGATCTAGAGAAATGTTTAACCAGGTTTGAATATGATTCAAAAAGTCCTTTTTGGAGCAACATACAATAGTGTTATAATTTTAACACCAGAGGGTGACGATGAAATTTGGGGTTAAAGGATCAAAACAGTTTGAAACACCTCAGGAAACATGTAGGTCGCCATGAATAATGATGTAGAGCAATTTTTAACCAGATTTGGAGATGGTCCAAAATTACCCTTTTTGGAGCACATACTATAGCCTTACCATTTGAACACCAGGGGGCGCCGATGAATTT
>JAPTYQ010000007.1:31042411-31054618 GCA_029814465.1 Ostorhinchus cyanosoma
GATAAGATAAGATAAGATAAGATAAGATAAGATAAGATAAGATAAGATAAGATAAGATAAGATAAGATAAGATAGCACAGTTGACAGCAGAAAATACAAAAAAATAAAGTGCAGGGAAGACAAAAAACAGAAAATGTACACTTGTGGAAAAATAAAATATAAAGAGAAGAAAGGAAAAATCTGTTATTTATATAAATTCGGATTCTAATTTAAATATTCTAAACATATTTACATTGTAGCTGCACATATTTAGCTAATCAAATACTTGAACTCGACTCACAAACAGCAAACTTTACCCCGTATTCAAACACACATTGAAGCCGTTTGTCCATATCAGCTGTAATTCCAATTCAATATTCCAGTGATTTGTTTATAGCCCAGTAAGAGAGCAGACCTATCTGTTTTTGCTGTGCTGCAGATGTTTTTCCTGTGAGCGATGACAGAGTCTGCATCCACCGCCTCATTTTTTCAATTTATTTAACCTTGTGCCATATGAGTAAAACCCATTACTGGACATGGCATTGAACAGAACTCTATAAATTTGTCTACGACTTTAGATTTTCCTGCAAGGCACACTTTGTTCTTCATGAATGTTGACATCAAGGGCTGACTTCATGGAGATGAGTGGGATCACTAGGCAGCCGGCCCACAACATGAAAGCTTTATAGTTCAAATAGTGCAGATTATTGACACACCAGGGAAAAAAGTCCTGCACCCACCAGGGTTTGTGTTTGAGAGCGATGGAGGGTGGAGTAAGAATCACAGCCTTATCTATTGTGCACTCAGAAATATATATATATATATATTTTAGATTTTTACAGCTTAGGCAGAATTCTGCTATCTTACTTTTTGGGTTAACCCATCAAAACCTGTGTTATTTTCTACGAAGCTTCCCAAACCTGGCTGAGCTGCAGGTTATGGGTCAACATGAGTACCACCACAATCCAGTCTGAAGCTGTGACTTACCTCAGGTGCCAGGTACTCAGGAGTTCCGCAGAAGGTTTTCATGGTGGCGTCAGACGTGATGCCCTCTTTACAAAGGCCGAAGTCCGTGATCTTAATGTGGCCATCCTTGTCCAGCATCAGATTCTCCAGCTGAAAGATAGAATGGATACAGTGATGCATCCTGGGTGATCAGTAATTCAGTTCTTAAAGGAGTCATGCAGTCATATAGGCTCGAAGTTTAAGTTTATTCATAACAGTCTTCTACATCTACGTCTTTGCCGACACATCTTGGCATATGTAGACCAGTGTTTTTCAACTGTGGGGTCACCTGGAATTCAAATGGGGTCTCCTGAAACTTCTAGTAATTGATAAAAAATAAAAACTTACTAATAAAAAATCTATGGTGAATTGACAAAGACAATCCCAATCCATAAACGACGTAACAAACTGAGTGTGAAACTGAAGAACTGTGGTTCTGTTTATCTGTCAAATGTTCACTGTGGTCGGTTTCAGATGCTGCAGCTCTTTCATAATTCATAGTTTAGTTCTTGTTCAGTATTAATTGCCTCCTTGTAAATATAAACTGGAATGACTGTACATATACTGATTAAGGAAAATCTAATTCTCACTTTGTGCAGTAATCTACACCTGGCTTTACTGCATCCGCCCATAATAATATACATTATATAGACTAAATGTCGTCTAAAGTTAATGTTTATTTGCAACATAGTATAGCAAACTATTACAGGATCAAAAACAAATGAATTTTACCCCCCCCAAAAAAGTCTATGTTTTGAATGTCTGGGGTCAAAAGAAATTTGTGATGTTAAAATGGGGTCATGAGCCAAAAAAGGTTGGGAACCACTGACATAGACCAAACTATTAGGACCATCAGTCGGAGTGTATTGCATCATCTGCAGATGCATGTGTGTCCAAGATAAACAAAACAAAGTCCCAGCCATGGAACAGCAGCATTACTGCAGGTCTAAAGCTCCAAACTGTAACCTATAAATGTCTGAGACTCAAACAAATGAATCACCTTTATCATAAGATTCAGAGTGTTCCCTCTTTTCTAATCAGTTGCAGATTCTTTCATTTGGGGGAAAGCAGCCTGAAGAAACTGATTTCAACTTTTTGTCACAAAGAAAAAGCAAATCTGTGTTCTTTCTGTAAACAAGTGAAAAAGTAAGCGAAGCGTATCAATACCCCGCTGCACAACACTTTGTCCCTCCTGCTCACTGATACCCTGTCCAGTCACTTTGAATCTTACATTAAAGACAATTGTAATAATGACATAATGATATATAAATATTAACTCCAAACTTTCCTCTATGTTCTAGAGCGAAAGAAGTAAAAATTATTTGATGAAAATCTTTACATCTACTAAATATCCTTTAAAAGAATGTGAATAACGTAAACACATCAAAAAATTTTCAGAAAACTAAGTGCAATTTTAACAATATTATGTCTCAGTTGATCATTGACACATGTAAATTACAACTAACCGATCACAGTGGATCAACAAATACACAAAACATTTAATAACAGACAGAATATTGGTAAAATGACACTTCAGACATTTTAAAATGTTCATATTTGTTGAGGTTATTCTCGTTTTTGTGTATTGACAGTTTGTTTTAGCGTAAATACAGTAAAATAAGATGAAAATGTTTACATTTACAAAGAGAAAAATGTGGAGTTGCGAGTATTTAAAGGTTGCTATGATAGTATTTTCCTGATCCCACCCATTTGAGATTAAATTGGTCTGTATGTGGAACCTGAACTTACTATCTTCAGTGTAATTTTTGTATTTCATCCCAGGGGCCAGACTGGACCCTTTGACGGGCTGGATTTGGAACCCGGGCCACATGTTTGAGACCTCTGATGTAGATGATGTTTAAAACCTATAAAAGGTATTATAGGTTCTGTTGTTTTTCAGTTCTATAGAGGCAACAACCTTTACATTAGGCTGCAGAATTAAAACACTATAGGTCTAAAAACTATTTCAGATGAGCGGGTTTCAACATCCATGCTCTAAAGATGTGGTACATAATAACACAATCACCTTCAGATCGCGGTAAACAACGTCACGTGAGTGGAGGTACTCCAACGCAGACACAATCTCTGCACCGTAGAAGCGTGCCCGATCTTCTGTGAACACTCGCTCACGTGACAGGTGGAAAAAGAGCTGAAAGAGGCGAGAGCAGATGGAGTCAAACACTTATCAGCTGGAGATGATCTGCTGACATACAGGGACGTTTGCGTATCACCATGTGACTGTCAAATGTGTGTGCCAGATCTCACCTCGCCTCCGTTGGTGTATTCCATTACAAAACACAACCGGTCATGGGTTTGAAAGGCATATTTCAGTGTCTATAGAGAGAAAAATAGATAATCACACATAACGCAATTAATTAACGAAAACATCGTCGGTGGAATGTTACATAAAAACCAATATGACAATGGAACCGTTTTATTTTTAACTTAATCTTGTGCAAAAAGTAAATGAACTGCATGTGGAGACACATATCTGAACAGTCTGGTTGTGACAGTAGTAGGTTTGCAGTGAAAATGACTAGAACACATAGTTATAGTTCAGAAAAAAATAAGATTAAAGCTATATTTGGGAGTAAAAAAGTCTTCATTTTGAGATTAAAAAACAGTTTTAAAAATGCTAAAATCTAATAATAATAATTAAAAAATGGACAACGCATCACAAACTCAACTGAAAAGAAATTAAAATGAAGTAAAATTGTTTCTTTTCCCCTCATGTTAATAGTTGATGGTGTATAATGATAAAAAAAAAAAGATTTACGTAACAATAATACTGATTTGTATCGCACCCGATGTCATTTTTCGGACCCATGAATGAAGTCTTTCCTGAGAACCTGAGTACCGAAAGAACTATAGCCTAACCAGCACAAGAGCCACTGATTCCTCCATTTATTAAAAATAAGCATCTAGTGCTCATTATTGACTCAAGCTCCTCTTGAAATGAAAAAAAAAAAAAGTGTTTTTTTCCTATTGTTAAATTTACATTTTACACACAACCCTTAACCTATAATTTCTTGAAGGTTCTACCCAAGGGATCAATAAAGTTCTATCGAATCGAATTGAATCGAATCGAAGGAGGATTAGGGCCACTGGGGGGAAAAATAAATAAAAAAATTAAGGTCCAATATATTTTCAAATTATTATTCTAAGAAAAATTTCAGAACTCTAACTTTTTCTCAAAATTCCCTCTCTTTTTTTCAAAATTGAAAACTGAGGACCACAGTGAATCTGAAAGCAGTAGTTGGAGCTTCACCAACAGTACCCTACTAAGTGCACAGTTTTGTTAAGGTACTCACCGTGAGGAAAGGGTGTCGTGTGTTTTGTAACACTCTGCTTTCTGTAACTGTGTGGGCCACTTCATCCTGTAATCACACACCACAGTCAAAAACTATTCTTACACAACAAAAAATATACTGCTTTACTTGAACGGGCCACATGTATCAACACAGTTGAATCATCACAGCCTGGATTGACGCACTCCATTTCTCCAAAAACAGGGTTACGTGTAGCTAACGTAATGCCAGAAAGAAGCTGAATGCACACAGACACTTTGGACTTACCTTGGCTATGATGACCTCCTTGCGCAGTATTTTCATGGCATAATGTACTCCAGTGGACTTCTCTTTGACTAGAATCACCTTCCCAAATGTCCCCTTGCCAAGCAGCTTCAGATACTCAAAGTCACTCATTGTCTGAAAAGCACACGAGAATTTATTTATAGATAATTCATAAGATGACAGGAAATGTGTACAATGAATATGGCAGCAGTAAATCTCATCTGAGAACAAAATCCTGAGTCATTACCGAAAGCCAAATGTAACACCCATTCTTAAATGAGGAACACCAAAAAGGTAAATATGTAGTTTACATCGGGCAGAACTGGGAAACATGGACCACTATGGGTTCACATATTATACTTCTTTTAATTTTGTCTGTTTTATGCTATAATTTCAGATGTCTGGACATGATCAGTTTCAAAATGAACGGTGCATCATCCTTTGATCGAAAATATATTCATTTCTAATATCTGCTCTGATCCAAAAAGAATTTAAATAGAAATCATGTAAAACTAATATATGTCAGAAAAATGCACCGAATACTTCCTATTAAAAACAAGACAGTGATTGTACGTATATTATTGTGCTTATACTCAATACCTTCCCTTGTGTCTAAACTTTAATAAATACATCAGATTTAACGCCCGGTGGGATGAATTTTCCTCTTGGTTTTAGTGTAAAAAAGTAAAACTACGTTGAAATGTTTACATTTACAAACTCTCCTTTATCAAAAAATGTGAATAACCTGTACAATTATGAACAACCTGAAGTGTCTTAAGAGAAGTAAGTGCATTTTAACAGTGTTATGCAAGTTACTAAATGCTTTGTGCCATTGTGGCTCCACTGGTATCTGTAAGTTACAATGTACATGTATAAATAAGAAGTTATGGCATAATATTGTTAAAATTTTTCTTTAGAAATTTCATGTTGTTCAAGGCTGTGGGTGTTTATTCATGGTTTTTAAAGGACAGTTTGTAGACGTAAACCTTTTCATTATGTGATTTTACTTTGATTTTACTACGTTCATTCAGTCCTGGAATTCGAGTGCACCGATGTTCACTGTCACGTGTCCAGAACTCTTACCACTTTGCTGCGAGTCTTCGACATGGCCACCTCCATCTCCTCCAGGCTGCATTCACTGGGGGAACCAAACACATCCATGGGCTCCTCCTCTTCCTCCTCACGCATCTTCAGACTGTTGGCCACAGACTGAATCGCCCGCATCCACTCCTCTCTAAGAAGAAAAACACCCACGTCTACATTAAGAAGACGATATTTTCACACAAACCAAACACTACAGAACAAAGAACTTTCACATTTTTGTCCAAACACGATTATTTTCCTTGGTTTCGCACTGTGAAAAAAGGCATCATGGGAATCATTTGTGTAAACGGCATCATGCCACACCAACAAAGATGAATTCAATCTAAATTGTTCAGTGAAATAAAAAAATGAAAGACAATGTGTGGAGCAGCATTAAAAAAATTGTGAGGAGTTTCTGTCATGTTAATCTAATTTAAATAAGATCCAGTTTGCACCAGAAGTGTCTTTTTTACCTGGACACTGGACATAGACCCAAAGAAAACACTGGATCAGACAGATGTTGAATGTTTTACTTCAATCAAAGAATTAATCACACCTTTATTTTAAGATATATTTGGTTATGAACCTGACAGTGAAAGTAAGGAAGGGGCAGGACAACATAAGCCTTTGCTTCTTTCTGTCCCTTCTCAAACTGTGTTTGAGTTGATTCATATGTACATTGATGTTAAATTTATTGTATTTGGTTACTTTTTCTGTGATTAATGACCATTGATGGGTGCATATACAATTCACTTCATGCTTTTACTGTTTTCTTTTTTTGTTTTACTTCAAAATTAGAGACAAATAAACTAAACAGATAAATACAAATTAATAAATACTAAGAACTGTTACAACAGTCAGAAATCTATATTGCTACCAGTTGAAAAGAAGAATAATTTTGGTGCAAAATATTTGTGTTAAGTTCATTCTTTTGTGTTATTTGCCATGCCCCCAATGTATAAAGGTGTTAAAGGTCAAAGTATTAAAACTAAATAAAACAAAAGGCCTGTATTCGTACCTTGTGCACGAATGTAATGTGTTGAAATAACAAAAGTATTCCCATAAACACTAATTTGTGATGCAATGAAATAAAGAATTAAGCATAATACGAAAAGATAGACATTAGAATATCTATCTAAAGTGGGTTGAAACTTTTAATTTTTCTTTGTCTTTAGCTTTTTAAAACTATTTAAATGTTGAGTTGGGATAATAAATATTTAACTCATCATTATTATTATTAATCTTCTTCCAGAGAGACCCATGTCTGTTTAGAACCATCAACTGAATTCCACCAAGGACCGAGTTCTGTCAAACTTATAGCTAATATTATGAACAAAAGGCATTCGAGTTAAACAATTTCTGGTGAAATCTTCATGTGAATTTCTGCATTATTACTGCATTAGATAGAGAAATGATGATGGTTTGAATATTTTATCCCCTCACCATAATTTTACCACGTTCTTACCTCTCCTCGTTCGTGTCCACGTGAAAGGTTCGTTCGATGAATGTGGTCCACTGTAGGCAACGGATGACAAAGGTATTTGGTTTGGGTCTTTCAGTCTTCATTAACTGGCATTCTGGAAATGTAGAAAAAGCACACAGTGGGGATTTTAAAGCAAGCTGTTGAGCAGAAAGTGATGCTGATTAAAAATTGTGTGCTATGGGGTATTTTCTGAAGGACTGACGTGCAACTGAGAAGTTGTTGAGAGGTGGTGAACTCTGGTCGTTCAGATCAGGTTTCTCCTTGTAGCCGATGAAAGAACCATCGCTCTTTAAGATGAAATATCTGGGCCGCCATGTCTTGATGTATTCACCTGCCCAAGACATTAAGGAGTCATTTCAGGAAGGGGTTGTTACGAAGTGATGCACTGTGAATTATGATCCCTACGCTCCTTACCTCTTTTTTGGAGCCAGCCCTCTCTGACTATATTGACTTCATTCATGTTGAGAGATGTGTTTCAGAGAGGGTCAGGAGTGGGAGGTCGGGGAGGGGAACAGTGGGTTTCTCTCTTGGCCTGTTCAGTTCTCAGTCACTGATGTAAAATATGAGCAGCACCTGCTGAGAGAGACGAAAACAGGAAAAGAAAACTCAAGACATGGCAGCAGTGAGTGGAGGTGAAGTAGACATTTACAAAATATGGCTCAGGGTTTCAACATCACAAACTGAAGACTTCAAAACCTGTGCGATTTAGTCGCATGTAAAAAACTACTTTGTGATAAAATGTTAAAAACAGTCAGCATTGATAATCATGACAGTAAACGTTAAAATTTTAGAGTGTAAAGGCAAATTTTTTTAAGTGAAAGTTTAAGACAAAACATGCTTTTGTGGTTTTAAATTTGAAACTTAAATTTGACATTGTCTGCAAAAACTCAACACAAAATTACATTAAAAATGGAAAAGACATATAAGGCATAACATAACAATAAAGATAGAATAAGATGAACCCCTTTAAAACACATAAAAAGATGGTAGCAAAACAAACCTCCTGTCAGCACACTTGTGTGTGTTTTTGTGATTTAGGTCGTATTTTGCTCATTGTCTTTGGGTGAAAGCCTGTGCAAAGTTTCACAATATTCAATTAAAACAAAAAATTGAGTGCGCCATCAAGTCATCTTCAACAAGATGAAAACAACAGAAAGGATAGTTATTAGCAAAGTACAACTACCAGACATTAAAATGGCAAGTTGGATGTTTGTATATTTTATTTTTTTAGAATTTATCCCAACTCTATGTAAGAAATCTTCATTAGAGAACTGAAAAGGTTTAAAGCAGAAGTGTCACCCTCATTTTAATGTGAAAAAAGTATAATTACATAATGAAAATGTTGACATTTACAAACTATCCTTTCACAACAAAATGCGAATATACTGAACAAACATAAACAACCTGAGAGTAAATAAGGACATCTTCAACAATATTATGTCTTATCTCATTTACACATGTGACCTCCAACTTGCAGATCACAGTCTATCTACAAAGGCACAAAACATTTAGTAACAATCATAATATAATTAAAAATACACTTATTTTAAGACATTAAAACATTGCAGGATGTAGACAGTTGTTCAGGTTATTCACATTCTATTGTGAAAGGATAGTTTGTAAATATTTCACAATAAAACTAAAGAAAAAAAATTGGAGTGGTCATTATTTATAGGTTATTATTCTTTTACTCTATTGGATCAGCCCACTTAAATCAAACTAGGCTGCAGGTCAGAGTCTGAAAACTGCCAAGAGCAAGTAAAGGTTCTGCATCCAAAGTGGTGTATAACACATTTGCTCAAGAATATATTTTACACATCTGTGCTATAAACATGTAGGACAGAAACTATGACCTAGAAGTGATTTCAAGAAGCCAGACTGTGATTCTGGATGGTCCACATACAGCCACAGTAAAGCCTGAGGGATAAACACTGTCAGTCAGTGAAGGGACAGAGCTGGTTTTAGCCAAATTAAGTTATAACGGTTTCATTTTGTTTGGACTCCCATAGAGATAGAGTGTACAAAACAAGTCTCGTATTTAACTAAATCTGTATTTACATAAGGGGCAAGAAAACAATCAGTGAACAAGATTTGTTCAGCTCTGATCGTCTAACATAAGAGATTTGGTCTACAAAACGAAGAGTTAACTAGTTGATATTAACAGAAACACAAAAGTTGGCAAAGAAATAGACTGCGAGTGTTTCACAAGTGGGGAAAAGATGATTTAAATACGACCTCACAGCAAATCACTGTCAAAACTATCAGCTAATCTCGAAGGTGTTGTCTATTAGCTTAGCGGTAGTTAGCTAGCAGTTAAACGCTGACAGCAGTTAGCAATAAGCTAACAGAGATAAGTTAACTTTCAACTGACGGTTTACGGGAGATAAAGAAGCTCAGAAATGTGTACCTGAGCAATAAACCAGGATGAGTTTGACGATAAAAGTACATTTTCAGAGCAGCCGAACAAGAACAAAGAAACATGAAGCATCAACATTTTCAATACATGTTTTTCTTTACGTTTCAAGTTAACTAGTAGCTACGTAAAGCTCACTAGTAGTTACTTATTAGTTAGATCTCTTAACAAACAATATCGCACATTACTCTTTCGTTTACCCAAAAGTTTCCACGTATTCTTGCCATACTTCACTCTGAACTTTGTGTATTCCTCTACGGTAGCGCTACAAGCATGCGCCTGACCTTATATGTTAGAAATGTTTGTTTATTATTAGTAAACACTGTCTTACTTTAGCGATCTTCTGCCTTGAACTGATGTAGCCTCGCTAGTAGCGACTCATGGCAGAAACGGGCTACTCCGATTAGCTTCACTCACAGGCTGCTCAGCGAATCCAAATATACGACCGATTATGTTTGTTATAAAATGTAAGAAGTCTGAACATACACTTCAGTCCGTCTTTACTCCACGTTGCTCTCGCTTTGAAGCAGTTTTGACAGGCTAGATCCAGAGCAGGCCATCCACCCAGGAAAACACTATGGACTCTCTTCTTCTTGGAATTGCACCGGAGGTCACTGCTCCATGGACACACAGCGGCACCTGGCGGCCAGACGGCGCAATGACACCACGGGCTCCGCACAGTGTATTATTATTATTATTATTATTATTATTATTATTATTATTATTATTATTATTATTATTATTATTATTGGCCTTTCCTGCACCAACAAACATCAGCATTAGCCAAGAGTGGGAAAGTGAAGAGGATTCCAAGGGCCAGAGGTGAGACGTAATAAGGTATAAGTAGTTTGCTACTGTACTTAAGTGGAGCTACAATACGTGCGAGGGGCGGGTTTTGTTGTGCCTGGAACCACTTGTTATTTTCTTTTCTTTTATCTCATTTTATCTTTGAATTCTTACATGTGCACATTCAGTGTTGCAGAACTGGAACCTTAATTTCCCAAGGGATCAATAAAGTTCTGTCTAATGTAATTTAATGTCATCTAATGTAATGTACTATAATCCAGTCTAATCTAATCTAACATAATGTAATCTATGTATAATATTTATTACACATTGCACTATTGTTCTATCTGCTGCAGTTTTATTCTTCCTCACTTTTCATCACTTTCATTTCTGTTATGTTCTACTGCTGTTATAATTAGGCTTGATTTCTATCTTTTGTATTCATACTTATACTATATATTATACTAATCTTATACTTAACGTTTTACATTACTTTATTATTTTTGTATTTTTACATATAAACAGTATCTCAGTTCTCTGTATGTCCTGTGCATCTAGTGAACTGACAATAAAATTATTTTTGAATCTTGAATAAAAAATGTACGCTTCACAAGGCATCAATAAACTATTGTTTCTTTGCTTTCGTTCAGATTTATTGTTGGCAGAAAAGACAAAAAAATCCAGTCAGAAATTGATTATTCTACAAGTACTACCTCTGTTGTCATAGTAACAGTCAGGTTAAGTAAGCAGACAAAACATACACTCCAACTGACAAAAAAGAGGAACACACTGGTCATCACTTATGGTTTGTCTGCGGTTTAATAATCTTGCAGGACAAGAAATGTGAAGAGAACATTTTTAAATGTTCCTATACCAGAAATAAAAAAAAAGACAAGATAATGGAACTGAACCTAGCAACTACAAAAATTTGTCTGGATCATTTTTATGTCATAACACTGTGCCTGTATACTGTAAATGTCAAAATAATTCCTAAATATGAATGTTTTCAACCAAAGTTGTATAATTTGAAAAAAAAAAACAAAACAAAAAGTCTTAATTTACATCTAATTCAAAGTGAAGTGATTTCAAACAGTCAAAATTGAAATATACCCCCTGCTTAAATGAGTCAACCCCATCATAAAAAAAAAAAAAAATCGAAAATCTTTGTATGAAGGAGACACAGCTATAAATAGAAATTAATTTCATATTCTGTATTTTGTAAAACATAGTTTCTCTGCATCCAAAATATTGCCTAAGCATCATAGAACATTAAAACATCATCATCCTCTTTCAGCATTCTTCACCCTGGACATGTGCACTTTGTAGCTGCTGAACCAGTGCTGCAAGAAATGACACAAAAGAAAACAGTTTTAGTACAAAAATAATAAGTACTTGATTCTGTATACAAGCAAAACTCAATGTAATACTGAGAGCCTGGGTGCACATCATACTTTGAGTTTCCTGCATCCTATGCTTCATTTTTCTTGCTGTTCATATTAATCAACACTTTTTTTACCTTTTGGTTTTTTCCAAATGCATTTTTCTCTCTATTTAACCTTTTATTATATTATTTCTCACTATTTATTATAATATTATCCTCTGTATTTTTTTTCCATTTATTTTCAATAAAAATCATCTATTTTCCTATATTTAATTGACTGATCATGTAGATGTTCATTAAATCTCGGAAGAAATTCAAAGGTTATTGTATCAAAACTGGAAAAAAAACTGAATAAAACATGGCTTGTTCAGTAAAATCTATCATTAACCTTTTTCCATCTATAACAGCTTCAACTCCTCTGGGAAAGCGATAAGATAAGATAAGATAAGATAAGATAAGATAAGATAAGATAAGATAAGATAAGATAAGATGAGATGAGATGAGA
>JAPTYQ010000007.1:31177332-31187652 GCA_029814465.1 Ostorhinchus cyanosoma
CACTGAACGCCAGAGTGATGGTGGAACTTACTGCGGCTGCGCATCATGGGAGAAAACTACTCCACAGCGCCAAATCACGCTACGGTCAAAAATATATTACATCCGTAGTGTTAAGGACCACAATAGAGAATAAATGGGAAAAGTTAAATAAGTCAAGCTTAACTGTCCACGACACGGCACTTTATATGACATTTGTTTATCTTTAATCACAACAGCTTTTTGCCACTTCATCAGAAACATATGTAGAAAAAATATAAACATAAATTAATCCTGTGTGCAAGTCCGTCTTATGCAATACCCTTTTTCACTGATTCCCATTGGTTTCCATAGTGTAGTGGTTATCACGTTCGCCTAACACGCGAAAGGTCCCCGGTTCGAAACCGGGTGGAAACACGTTTTCTTTCTGTTTCGTTCCGTGGACACACATAGAGGGACTGAGACAGAGGCACTTCTTTACTAACAAACACGAATATGTAGTAAAAATTTCAACACGTGTATTTTCTACTACTGAAAATTCGACGAATAAAAAAGAATAATAATGAAGGAACAGATTTGTTCCTTTCATTTTGATTTAATGACCCGAATACCCGAATGTTTTCAACAAAATAAGCAATGATGTGAACAAAAATGGACCAAACTCATTCACAAAACAAAAAAACCGAAAAATAATCAACAGACAACATTGAACATAGTAATCAGTAGGATTAAGCTACGAATAAAATAAGCAAAAAGTATCAGAATAAGTCATGAACTAGACAAAAATGATCCTTTTCTGAATTTTTGTGGTAGGTCCAGTACTTTAATCGATAGTCCGCAAAAGTGGCGCTTTACGTACAGGTCACATGACTACGTGCAGCGAAACAAACATGGCGCCGCGAAAGTGAGGAAAAGTCTACTGTGAGTGTTTGAAAACTAGAAATGTTCAGTCTGACATTGTGTTTAGTGGCTGTTAACGGGATTAATAAACAAATATCTATTTCCAGTTTTGACCCAACGGTTCAGTAAACACACAGCTGTAATTATAAGGTATTTACTCGCCTTTATGTCTGGTATCGTTTATGTGTGTCTTATGTCAACCGTTGTTCTTTGCTAACTTTTCTGAATTTTAGACGCTGTTTGGTTAGAACTACCCGAAAAAATCTGACTAGTATTCATATGTAATGTTCTTCTAGTTGTTTCAGACTCATGAATGGGCTCTTTTCTCGTGAATGAGTTAGTGGGGGGTCTACATATGTGTCATCGTGTCCTGCTCTGCTGCTGGTCGGACAGATGAGAGGAAGGAGAGGAAGAGCACACTCATCATCATCATCATCAGGTAGGATGATCAGGTGTTTCATTTGCTGATAGTGCGATGACATCTTTATTTCCATAAAGATTAATTGTCCAACATTTTGGTTTTGAGGGCAATACATGAGTTCATGCAATTTAAATTTAGACATGCATGACGTAAAATCTGTAAATCTGCTAAAAAAAAGTGCTAGATTTTGTTGGATCAATGTAACGTAACTAATTGCGTTTTATTACTCTTTGATAACATTTCTAGTAATGTTTTAATATGGGTATTAAAGCTTAAAAATCCTAAAACAACTTAAGAGTTTGTCTTCTTTCTGTATCTACTTGGTCCGCTTTCATACACTTACTCAGAAATGGTTGAATTTTAGATTCCAACAAGGATCCATCATATGATGCAATATATTGATATTTTACAGCTAAACCTCCAGATGCTGTTACAGCAGCAGCTGAAGTCAGAAAAAAGTTTGAAGGTAAAGTAAAAAAAAAAAAAAAAAAAAAAAGTAGAGTAAAGGTAGAATCCAAACTAACTAATACTGCTTTGTGATTGTGTGGATTGACTTTCCACTCTGTTTTGGCAAACTTACAAAAATGAGATGGCATTTAAAAAAAAACCCAACTCATTCATTTCTGTGTTGTAATCAGGTGAGTGTGAGTCATGTTAATTCCATTTGGAAACAACTGGTGGATGGAAGTTTTGAGATGTTAACAGTTTGTCTGTGTTGGTTGAAGTTTCTCAGGGGCAGAACAGGATGGCACTGAGGAAACAGATTCAAAAGGATGCCAGTGATATCCCCTCTGTGAGTCAGATAGAAGAAGACACACAGGAAGATGAAGCTGCTGATGACAAGGTAGGAAAATATCCAAACACTGCAGTTAGAGCAACTTTTTTGTCACTTTTGGACACTTTAGCATCTGAAAGTCTTGGCTGAGTCAAAGTTGTCAACTTTTACCAAAAAATCATCCCTATCTCCCACTGATTAGTACAAAAGTTGGGGAAAAATAGCTTGGCCTCAAGAATTTGATGCATCATGAACATCTTATTCTAAACATCCTATTGTTTATCAGGATGAGCTGTCTCTGTCAATGCTGACAACATCAACAGCGAGAGGAAAGCGGAGGAGAGAGAGAGCAAACAAATCGAAACCCAAAGGTATCAAAATAATCCAGAAGTTAAATTAATTTTGTTAATTTATAAATTCATAAATAAATAAATATAATAAACTAAGTAACAGCCCTACTGTTAGACTTAGACTGTAAGCTTTGACCTCATTGGTTCTTTTTCAGAGATGACGGAGGAGGAGATGATGGACTTAGCCCTTCGTCTTAGTGAACGGGAAGCCAGTATGACTGCACTTAAACTGAGGGAAGAGGAGGAGGAGATGATGAAAGCCATCCAGGAGAGTGTGAGTGCTGAGACTGGGCTTTCTTCTGGTAGCAACACAGTTAGTTTACTGTGAATTATAAACCAGAAAGAACCAAATATAGCTACTTGAAAAATCTCTAACTGAAAACCAACAGGGCATTTTTTATCTTTTCCCAGTGACTATTTATCCTTCATTTCATTATTAATTGAATTTATTCAAAAAGATTGAACTGATTTCATGACAGATTGCTTCAGTTCTCAAGCATCATAATGGAATGAGTGAGTGATCATATGAAAGAGGGGTTTTCTAAGTTTTGAATAGCTGACTTTGATGACCTTAAACATCGAATAACAACAGCGATCAACTCAGTGGATGGTGATATGCTGATCTGCGTCTGGGAGGAATTCTCTTATCGCCTTGATGTTGTCCATGCCGCAGGTGGTGGACGCCCTAAACACTTGTACACTAGGGATGGGAAGATTATCTGATACGTATCAATACAATGACACGCACGTGCACGATCCGAGTGCACCGGTAGAGAAGCTGCAAGTAAATGAAAAGTTTGGAATGATATCGCAATGCATCAGTTACTGAATGATTGTATCGATAAAATTCGATCCGTTTAGTAGAACATAGTTTTACGTGCAATTTAAAGTGTTTCTCTTTATTTAGGTAAAATTTTCCTTTTCTACAGACCCTTGTTAACGTGCGCCGCAGATTCGTGGATGTGTACACTGAACAGGACAGTATGAGCTCTGTGGATGCCGTACATACGGAGATACGTCCTTAAACAGTAACATACATATCTAACAGCGCATCCCAAAATACCTTGCGCAGCTGCTTCTTAAAGTGACAGAACCTTTTTCTGTTTTACCTACATTATAAATACATTACAAATTGATTTGTTGGGGGAGCAAGAAGTTGAGTGTGACAAACATGTAGAGAAATGACTTTGGAAACAAAATTTCTAAGTTTTTCACCAGACTGTATGTGAGGCACTTGTTCAGAAATTGCACAAAAGACACTTTGTGAAAAGTCATGGTTTTATTTGATAAATAAATAATCCAGCTCATTGAATTTGACTCATATCAATATTATTTATTTATTTATTTATTTATTTATTTTTTACCAGAATGAATGTGCTGAATCAGAATGTGCTTAATCGCTCTGTATCGTGATTTGGGTGTAAATCGTATTGTATCGCATTGTGAGGTTCCACACGTGTCTTTCATATATCCGATCGTAGATGCTGTATCGAGATGTGTATCGCATCACCCTTACAAATAAGATTCCCAACCCTATTGTACACAGGAAATAAAACTTGATTGTGAGTAGAATACTTGTGACTTGGCTGGAGTTTTCTATTGTTTTTCCTTTCTTAAAATATTCCATAATGAAATTGGTTCATTCTTTTTGAATAACCCTGTAGTACAGAAAAACATGTATTTATAACATAGTATTTATGACTGTCAATACATTGACTTTGTATGATTTCAGCTGGATTTTTTGATGTAGGTGTACAGTTGAACAGAGATAATTCAGTGTAAAAAGTATGAGTAATTGCCTGTTAGTGTTGTCTGGTAGTTGAGTAAACACAGCTGCTCTTTGTGGATGTTTTCCCTCAGATGGTCAGCCAAACGCAGCTGTACCCACCCTCCCAAACTCAGAGCATTCTTATTGATGCCGATGCCTCGATTGGCATCTCATCTCGACGGAAGCTCCTTTACCCAAATGGAAGTAAGCCGTTGGATGGTGATCAGGTGGCATCAGAAACTGACTACACACCAGGGGAAGAGAAGAGCGGAGGTGAGTTAATTCAACAGTTAAACAGCTGACGTTCCACTAAAACCGCACAGCATCTTCTGCACCTTTAACAGGAAAAACTGAAGTAAAAAACATTTACTTTTCTTTTGTTTAGGAAATACTCAGACCAGATGCCAAGCTAAAACTAAATAAATGAAATCAACATTTTTTTTCATCTTTAAGGACCAAAAGAAGAAGAACCTGAAAACATGAATAAAATACAGAAAAGGTTGGATGGAAGTCCTCTGTTGGAGATGCCAGATTCCAATATCCGTTCTCAGGCTTCACCGAGCAGCGGCTCAGAGTCTCTACTAGTGCCTTTGGACTCACCACAGGTTTGTTATAAACATTATGTCCACTGTGATAAGGAAACACATTTATTTTTACATTGTTGCATACTAAAGATTTAGTTTATGTAAAAACTCGAAGAAGTTTCATACATTTGCATTTCTTCTTGACTTTATTGAAATATTTCTTTTGTTTTTGTTTCAGAGCTCTGACTCCACCCAGATTGAGGACTGTCAACTTCGTAAATCACCCGTCTTCCCCTTGACAACCAGTAGAGCCCAGGTTTGCATATCCCGGCTGAGTCAGGATGTGCTGGAAAACTGTACGGCATCAGGGTTTGTGTTGTGCACTCAGGACAGTTGCACTCAAAAGTCTCTTCCCGCTCAACCCCACAGCCCAACATTTCCCAAAAGCCCTACATGTGTCAATAATGTTATTTTACCTGAGACCACACCTTCTCTAAAGCCTGGTGTCCTCTCAGAGACTGATCAGGAAGATGACGCAGAGACTCAGCTGAGTCCTCAGTATTGTAAAAGTCCAATATTCGGTAGAAACGCTCAGAGTGAGGATCCACAAAGTGCCTTCAGAGCTGAAAGCAGAGGCTGTGAAAACTCTGGGTTCATCGCCTTATCTCAGGAGAGTTTGACCTCCACGTCCAGTCAACCCAGGAGCCCTGTGTTCAATAAGGATTTAACGGTCTGTCAAAGTCCACACTTCTCAGAGACCGATCAGAAACAGGACACAGAGCAGAGTCGAAGCTGCTCTAAAAGCCCGGTGTTTGGCAGAACCGGACAGAAACAAAACACTGCTTCTTTAGCTGCAGAGTTCAGAGATTCAAACACTGGAGGAAATCCACCTTCCTGTTCATCTCGAGGGTCTGAGCGTCTGAGACAGGTGAGTTGAGACTACGAAAGGATCCACAAAAACAGAAGAAAGATCCCAAGTCATTAATCTCTGATGTCTTAATTTTAAGTCAGTTGAAAAACAGTGATGCTGCAACCATGAGGTTCTTAAAGAATATTCATAACATGATGCTAAACATTAGGTCTAAGTGATCTTGATTAAAGAGGACGATCTTTTGAAATAGATTCACAATCCACTGTATAAATCAGTATTTTTGCCACCCTTTATAAAATATAGGCAAGTTCCAAACAGACTATGATGCCCTTTGTCTGGTTCTGTAGGCTTAGGTAGGATGTGATGGATTTTTCTTGTTTGAATTTGACTAAACCAAAAGTCGACTCTTATATAGAGTCGCTTGAGCAAAGGCTCTGTATAAATCACACCTTGTTCATTTCAGAGTTCAAAGTCAGAGCAGCAGTATACAAAATAACTGCAGTATTGCAATCCTTTTCCTCATTTCATCAGTTTTGATTTCTAAAATGAGTCATGACCCAAACTTTGCATATCAAAGTGAATTCACTAAATATACTACAAACAACCCATAATGCAAAGCTCTTTGTAATATACAGTGATTATACATATACACAGGCTGTTTAAATGCACTTTGATATGTATGATCCCTCTGGAAGCACATTAGATGATATGACAAGTAATGACCCAAAAAATACAATATATTAATGAAAGGAGTTGTTTTATTTTCAACTTTTTCCCCTGAAGAAGTCAATCAAAAATGTCTTCTGCAGACACATTACAGATGTTTTTCCTCTCTTCAAACACAGAGTAGTTACACACAACGCTATGAAAAGGGTTACACAATTTTTGATTTGGATATTTTTGACCGTTTTTACTGATGCCATCATTTAATAGAAAATATTTCATGGTTTTGAGGAGCTTTTTGTCGACCTTCATCAGTTTCCATGTGTCAGACCTGTTGCTTCTGCTTATTCTTTGTTCATTCTTCTTTTTTTTTTTTTGTAGGACATTGACTTTGACACCAGTGATGAAGACCGGTGTAATTACATCATGGTATCACCAAGGCCAGGTACAGTCATTTCTGCATGTCTGGTAGAGTTTCATACCGTCTTCCACATACAATTATTTTAGATGATTCATTTATCAGAGAAGGGTAGTTTTTTCTTTACCTGCTTTACTAGTTTCAGCTTTTTCCTGTATCGCTGTCTGACAAATGAATCATCTAAAAGAAAATCGTTTTCTGCTTATTTTATGAACAGGTCACTCACTCTGAGCTTGATCTGATCCCATGAGTTGATTCACTGTCAGTCATTTTTCACTGATTCTTCTGTTGTCAGATGATAATGAGGAAGAACTGACTGAAGCCTGGAATTCAGTGGAGAGAGAACTAACCAGTGATATGACACTGCACTGGTCTGATGAGGATGGTGATGTTATTGTAAGGACACTTTTTGAATATCAGAATGTTAGAACCCCCACAAAAAAACAAGGTTAGATAAGACTTTCAATGTCCAGAGGCATTAAGAAATTAAATGCACTTGATGGAAAAAGAAGCATTGTTATTCAAGATTTATATTGATTATGTAAACATTTAATAATTTTAATCGGAAGTATGGTGTGATGATTGACAGGTGGAACCCTTTAATTGTCTATTGTTTATGGTGGATACGCAGAGTCACAACACCAGATGCTGGGAGTGCAATGTGCTGTGAGCGTGCTCATGCTATGGTGAAAGAGTGGAGGGAATATTAGCAAATGTTGGAAAAATATGGAAAATACAAGTTTGAGCAAAAGTGATTGGAGGAGGAACTATTCAGAACCTGTTAAAGCCTGTGGACGGAAAACCAACATAAAACTATATATAAAACTGTATCTGCAGTTGGACATGGGCATGAAATGTGTTTAAAGCGGCATTAAAAAGGGCATTAAAAAGCATTCAATTAGATTTGCTGATACCTGTAGGAACCCTGTTGTTGTATAGTACTTAAATAAAGCCTGGTCCTGGAAACCTACTATCCTGCATGTTTTAGATGTTCCCCTCTCCCAACACACCTGATTCAAATGATAAGCCTATCATCAAGTCTGCAGAAGCCTGATAATGACCCGTCAGGTGTGTTGGAAGAGGGAAACACCTAAAACATGCAGGATAGTAGCTCTGGAGGACCAGGGTGGATGACCCCTGCTCTAAAGGATGTTCTTGTTAACTAAGTGTGACGAGATGTTTTATGAAACGTACCAAGACCAGATGTTCACAGTGTTGACGTCATCTCCTTCTGTTGAAGCCGGTGGATTCTCCCAGCCCAGTGTTCCCAGAGGAGAGGGCTGTTCATCAGTCATGCAGTCAGACGGCGTCCCAGAAACCCCCGACTGCAGCTTTTCCTCAGACAAACTGCAGGTGAATCCAGATTTATTTCACATCCTGATGCTGAACTCTTGAGGCATTTATTTTCCACAGCCCAATTTAATAATCCTGTCTTTACTTCTGTTATTAGTTAAAATTGTGTGCTAACATTCAGTTTATTTTAACAGATTCAGAAACGACTACACTATCTACACTTTATTTTTCACTTGTTTTGATTAATTTTTAGATGACAGTAAAGGGTCTCGTATCAGTAATGCTCATTCAGCTGTGTATGTCTTCAGTCTGAATCCTCAGAAGTGTCATTCAGCCTCATTCTCCAACAACAAGAGCAGCTCTGTCAGACAGACGTCACCTGGACCACCTCCTTCTTCTGCATCCACCTGTCAGCAGCACCCCTCTAGCGTGGCTCCTGCCTCCTCTGCACAGCCTCTCACTGGGCAGACGGTCCACTACTACTGGGGGGTTCCATTCTGTCCACGAGGCCTGGACCCAGACTCATACACAAAGGTGACCACTCAGTTTAGTAAACATGTTAAGAGCATACATTTAGTTTATTTGTTTTACTAGTTCAGTTTAGAGTTCATTATGAATTGAAATAATGTTGTTGGTTTAACAGTTAAACCCTGTTTGCATCAGACTAGCATTACCTAGTGTCTCTGTGATTTACAAATGACTCCTCCCCTTGTCCATTTGCAGGTTTACAGTCTTAACAAGAACATAATGACATGCGTTAACATGCCTCCTGAGAGATGTGATCATAGTGTGCACAGTTCTAATGCAAAGTGAACGCACCGAGGATTATCTTTTTTATTTCCATATAGCAGGGAAGTGAGATCTGATTACGCAAGATATGTTGTAAAGCTGGGCGTGGACAGTAGCATTTGGAGCTCAACACTTGTGCTTGGATCAACAAAACACGTAGTGAACAAGAACTGTCCCACATATGAGGTCTAAACACTTAATTAATTGCCCCTCCACCTCATAACTGTTAGAAGAAGACCGAAACATCCATCTTACCATATACAGGGTTCTTGCACAGGTCTTGAAAGGCTTCAAACGTATGGGATTTTGAAATGCTGTTTTTCAGACCTTGAAAAGTCTGGAATTCTTGTGAAAGTCTTCCTGCTGGGATTGAGTTTGTTTGTTTCTCTATAACATAGGGCTGCCACTAACATTTCTTTTTATCGTTGATTAATTTGTTGATTTTCTGGATTAATAATTTGATGCATAAAAGGAGTAAAATCTTATAGAACAAAGCACTCGATATTGTCCTCAAATATCTTATTTGGTCCATAACACAAAGTGGTGATGTGGTAGATTGTTTAATTATCTGTTTTCTTCGGCTGAATTAACATTTTTTGTATTTGGAAATGAAACACCAGACTAATAATCATAAAATGTTAATTCATCAGCGGTAAATCATTCATGTAGTTGCAGCCCAGCAGGTGATAAAGTGAATAATGGTTTGGTATGAATTGTTGGTTCTGTGTTTTTTCTTTTTTTTTCTTCTGTGTAACGTTTTACACCATTTACAGACATTAACTGTGTAAGACGAAGCTTTGTGTCCACTCACGCTGTGTTCCTGTCGACAGGTGATCCTGGCTCAGATGGAGGTTTATGAGAAGAGTGTGAAGCGGGCTCAGAGGCGTCTGATGAAGAAAGCGGAGTGGGGGGAGGCCATCCTGCCACAGCCGGAGGTACGAGACCTGCACATTTATCAAGTACCGAACAACTGGGTTTTATGAGTTAGAACTATCAGTCCACCAGTCATCACTGTTAATTCTTACAAAAAAATTGTTTATTCTCTTTATTAAATTTCAAATAATAAAATTTCTAATTGTTTTTTGATGTAGGTATTATTAAGAAATGGACAGTTTATTTTTATGTGAAATGCTGTTGCAAAATGGACAGAGTCTATCCTTGATATGTACAGCATTTTTGTTTTTTGTTTTTTTTGCTCAGTCAGAATTTAGTCTATGTATAGGGATTTTTTAGTCACTTATGGGATCTGACAAAGGAATTTAGGGTCAGTAGAAGGATGGAGTAAGGGAGCGAGGAAATGATAAGTTAAACTTCATCTCACTCCTTTTTAAATATTTTTCTTTGTTTTTATCTAAATGTTTTTGTTGTTTGGTTTTGGTTTTAGTTTTATATTCAAAATTAATAAACAAACTATTAGAAAATATGAAAAAACAAGGTTGCAACAGAGTAAATCCTGTAAATCAGTGCATGAATATGGAATTCCATCCATCCTTCCGGTCATGCTTCTGTCCATGATTTTGTCCCATTTCTCAGACAATATTCACCTGATGCTTTTCAAATTTGACAATTGGC
>JAPTYQ010000007.1:31281099-31291131 GCA_029814465.1 Ostorhinchus cyanosoma
AGAGACATTAATTAGGTTTCTTGTTAGACATTGTTAATTTTGCCTGTTGCAACAGTAAATTTGTCTAAATAAAATAAAAATAGTAAAAGAAAAGTAGTAAAAGAAAATAGAAAAGTGACAGAATTTATACACTTACTGGCAAAAAAAATTACTTATTTAATTATACACTGCAATATTTAAGCCTTTGCTACAATAATTTTGTTTAGTTTAACTGTTTACAGTATTGTTGTAACAGAAGAACAAAAATATGAACTTACATGTTTTCTAAGACAGATTTTGTCATTTACTGAAGATTGAACAACATTTCATCTCGATCAAAAAGTGTCAGTTTGACCAACACTTTCTCATCTGTTTTAGTTTGGATCATATTTAAGAATATTGGACTGTTATAAGCCTTTTAGTTAATCAGATGTGATTAAACAAGTCTAGTAGATAGTGAAATGTCAAATTAACTAACATTTATCTGTCAATATCAATAATTTTTCAGTTCAGTGAGTCGGTGATTCATGACTTTTTGTTGATTTGCTATTTGTAAAATCCAGAAAAGACAAGAACACATGGACAAAACCAATCAATATTATGAATGAAAATGAGCGAAAAATGAAATAAAAACAGCAAAACATGAACTAAGATGAACATTGTGGATTAAGGTAAATTTTTCTTAATGAATTACTCACTTTAACAGTTGATAATTGATCAGTTAATCATTGCAGCTCTTGTTTCATACTGATTTCATAACAAAACCAGGTTAATAATAAGACATTTGATGAAACATTCCCATTATGTCTACAGATGGGGTCAATGTCTTATACTAAATCAGACATTTCAGAGTAGAAT
Organism: Ostorhinchus cyanosoma; assembly: GCA_029814465.1. Classification (NCBI taxonomy): domain Eukaryota; kingdom Metazoa; phylum Chordata; class Actinopteri; order Kurtiformes; family Apogonidae; genus Ostorhinchus; species Ostorhinchus cyanosoma. Next base: position 31,281,937 of record JAPTYQ010000007.1, read on the forward strand.
AGTTTATTTCATTGAACAAAACAAGGAAAAAAAACATGCCATAATGTGAGTTTTTAGTGAGAAATTACATTCATTTTCCTCCGGTTGTTATGTAAAGGTAACAGCTCTGAAAATCTTGTATATTTTATAATAGTTTGATTCATTTTTCATGTTTTTCTCTTGTTTTTTTTCTCCATTTAAAAGTAGTTGTATTGATGTTGTTATTGTAAGTCATAGTTGATGATCAAATCCTACGTCAGTCAGTAGGCTGAGTTGTATTGTTCAGCTGCCTGAAAAGACCAGTTCAGGGGGAAAAAAACTCATGTGACAAAGCCCGGCTGCAGAGGAAGTGAGTCAGACGAGTCGTCGTCGATGTTGTCACTGAAACTCAGCACTTGTTGTTACTGCAGCTGCTTCAAAATAAAAGCCTTTCATTATAAACGGATTATTCAGGGCTTTTACTTTGCTGCTCGTACAGGAAGTTGTCAACGAGGAGGAAGCTTCAATAGAATAAAGAATAAGGTTATAATTTATATTCTAAGATAAATAAGAGGACAGATGAAGGTCTATCTATTTAGTTTAATAACAGCTCTAAAATCCTCCGGGACAAGGATCGTCATAATGAGGCCCCTGTGATGTTTTATTATAAGATTCAGGTTTTATATGAACAAAGGAAAGAAGGATAAACTCGCATATAAAAACATAATTATAAACTGACAGGCAAGATACTGAAGGATCGACTACAGCTCAGGGTGGGTCAGGAACTGAACTCTTTGTGGCCTTTACTTTGCAGCATAGTAAGTATTTGCTCTTTATGTACGCTGTTAGATGTGGTGGAAGACTAAGGCAATATATTCAGACAACAGGCCTTGATGCACACTTCAGATTTTTGGGGTGAAATCAGATTTTTTTTGTTTGCTCGTTCATATTACACATTTACAGAAGAGGATTAGGGTCACTGGGGAAAAAAAATAAGGTCATATATATATATATATAATATATATAGTTTTTTTGAGAAAAAAAAATCAGTATTCTGACTTGTAAATATTATTTTTTATTATTGTTCTAAGATTAAAGACAAAATTCTGAGGAAAAAAGTCTGAATTCTGACTTTAATCTCAGAACAATAAGAAGAAAAATATATTGGACCTTAATTAAAATGTTTTCCCCCAGGGGCCCTAATCCTCTTCTGCAAATATCAAATGTGACTTCTATCGGTTTTGAGTATGAACTGAATGTGACCCTGAAGTGACCCGCTTGTGTAAAAGAGGTCCTGATGGAATATGTGACCACACAGGTACGCACTGTGTTTACAAAAGTATGTAGGTTTTTTTCCGCTGCTTCTCCTCAGAGTTGTAATATTTGTGGCATTTCAATGATGTAAACGTCGAATAAATGTGACCTGGCCGTTCAGACTGAAGTTGCATTGCAAAATATCAGATACATTGGATTTAGGACCAAGTATGAAAGTAAACAGCTCAAATCTGACCCAGGCCAATATGTCTTTAACAGATTGGATACAGGTCACATATGAGCAAAAAAAATCGGATTTGCGCCACATTTGCCTGCATATCTGAATGACATAGCCTGAAACTAGGAAGATCTCACTGTTTAAATACTTCACTACAAACACAAGTTTTGCATCAAACCCATAAATGCAGGATAAATCTATGGCTACATGACCTGGTGAAAATGTCGTGTTGCAGTTTTTATGAATATTCTAATTTTGAGTTGCTTGTTATCAATGAAAATGCACAATTACTCACTTAGAAATGACAAATCAGTATATGTACTACTTACACTAGCATTAAAAAAATAATAATATTACCATGGGGTCTTGTGTTATTGATTTAGCAGGTTTTATACAGAGACTTCCTCCACTCAGATGACAGATTTTTCATTTCTTCAGTTAACTCTCCTTCAATTCAGGACCGTTTGTGATTTATATAATTACAGAGGCTTATGTTTTGATTACTTAAAGCTTTTATTTGTTAAATGTTTGAAAGAAAGCAGACATTTACAGTGTTCATTCAGATTTTCATGTATTAGGTAAATGGTGAAAAGTTCAATAGTATATAATTACACTGGCTGATATTGTTTCGGTTAATTCCTCAGTTCAGATAAAATGGTGAAGAACCTTCCCACTGACTATTTTTAGAGAAACTCAGCGATGCCGTCCACATTCTGCAGCAAACTCACTGAAAACACACTGTTCAGATCTGTACCCGATCAAAATACAATCTGCTGCAGATTAAATATTCTCTGCAATAATTCACGGATATTTTTTTAGTTTTCTTGTCTTTCCTTGAGCTGGTGGATATTGTTTTTCTCCAGGGTTTAATAAAGTCTTTCCAGGGTTTCCATAGTTGTAACAAATCTGGAAAAGTCTTAGAATGAAGTAAAATCCTAGAAGGTTATGGGCAGAACCATGAATTTTTAGGGATTACAATCCAGTGTAGCTGTCAGTTGTGATATTTTCAATTCGTTTTTTTTTTTTTTCCGTTTGTAGCTATACTTCATCATGTGCAAAATAAAAATGTAAAAAATGTGAAAAACTGCTTCGTGGAAACAAACCAGGAGCTACAGTTTAATCAGAGATTTAATGACATCAGTAAAATCTCCCCAAATATTCAACAAGTTACAAATAATTCTCTATTCAAAGAGTGTTGGACAATGAAAAAACATTATAATCATACTTACTGTAGGTTTTTGGTTTTATTTGTTGATGTCTGAAAGAAAACAGAAATGTAAAAATTGTTGATTCAGAATTTCATTTATTAACCCATAAAGACCCTGTGCTACTTTTGTGTTAGTTCCCAAATTAATATTTCTCTGTATTTAACCTTTAAGTCATTTATCATAATATTATACTCTCTATTTTGCATTTTCTTCAGTGAAAATCAGGTATTTTCATATATTTATTTTACTGATGATGTATTTTAATCATCATGCTGAGATTACATTTGAGAATTTTTATACCAAAAGCTGACTTTTCCAGTAAAATATATGATTAACTGAACATAAACCCAGTGTTCCATCCACTGTCATTGATGCAACTCCATGTATTTTACTGGTGAATCAATGTTGTAGAAGATGATTGCGTTTCCACAGTATCTACGGAGCCTCTGAATGTCCAAATGGGTCATATCTGTTGACCATGAAAAGACGACAAACTGTATTTTACATCAATTATTTACAATTAAATTATCTTATATTATAATTATTAATTATTTAAAATTAAAACATTTGATATCAGTAGATGCTTTTGGTCACTGGTGTATATTTGGGTCTTTATGGGTTAAACAACAAAAAGTACAGTATTTATGTCTTAGGTGTATTACAGCAGAAAATGGAAATACACATATAAGGACCTTTGTTCTTAATCCCTCTTCTGCATTATAAGTATTTAACAGCTGGATGGAAACACACCTATTAACTACAGTTTTGTCGAAGAACCTGCATTTCCACCAAATCCAAGAGGGATTTTAAAGATTATTTTTTTATCTCGAAGAGAATGTAGCTCAACCCACAAAGGAAATGCTTCAGCTTGTCACGAATGCAGAGGCACTTCATCATTATTCATGTATAAAATCTCTTACCCAACACACATGTGATTAAAACGTGTCAACAGTCGTTTTGTGTTAAACAGTTTCAGCGTCAACATCCACATGAGTCCTATCAGAGGCTGCAGATCTGATTCTACCAGCCTGAACAGTCCCTGCTGTTAATTTTTAACATTTCCTCTGCAAGTACTTTAATATATTACAATATCCTGCTATGAGTGGATACATGTGAAAATAACACCTTCATGCAAGCTGCTGCAGCTTCACGGCGTGTTGCTGCCAGAGGTGAATCTGGAGCTGGAACACGCCCTGAATTCAACTCCTGGCCTTTTACTTTCTGATCTGATAGATTTTATGTGCAAGGTGGTTTCGTTTTTCCTCTATACTCAGTATTGTAACGTGGTTACAGGTTTTGTTGCTACTGAATAATGTTGATTAAAGGGAAATGCAAAGAAGAACAGGTCTATGTATCTAACATGGCTCCTGCTGTTTTTCGGAGCGTGTTCATTACAAAAAATGACAACAGACGTGTGAATTGTATCTGTCCATTTCTGCATGGGTAGACATAAACCAGACTAAAAAAAATCTGTTAGTGACCCAAAAAGCTGTTTGCACATGGATGAGTCCTGAATGTAGATGCAAATGTTAATAAATTATCTGTATTTGTGTGGGCAGAGTCTGAAATTTCATTTAACCACAGTCGAGTTCAGTCTCAGAGGAGATGATCTGGTGTAATGTGAACTCTGACAGTCAGGGTTAGTACCGGTGCTTGAAATCCTTGAAAATGCTCAAATTTCAATGTTGTGTTTTCAAGGTCTGGAAAATGCTTGAATTTTAGTTTATGTGCTTGCAATTATACCTCTGTGATGTGATTTATATTAACTCTGCCAGGTTAGATTTCAAGCCAAAGCTACAAATAGAGGTGATGCATTTTGAAAAATAAAACTTTGTAAAATAAGAAAATTAGCAGCTGCTCTCAGGTCGACTCCATGTACATTTTTATTTCAATCTTTGGCTCAGTGCAGATGTGCCTGAAGAGTGGCTTCTGTTTTTTGGATAAAACTTTGATTTCTAAACATTTTGCCATTATGAATCATCATTTTATGTTTTATCGTATAATCCAATGCACATCACTGTGATGAAAAAGGAAAATAATAATCACAAGTGTATGTATTCCTGTAGACGTGTATTTTACTCCAGTAATAAGGTGCTGGGCTGGAAAAATTTGGAAGTGACCCTTTAAAGTGCTGGAATTTGACTTTGAAAAATGTGTACGAACCATGGACAGTGTCCACTCCCTCAGATGGTACCTTAACTCCTCATCTCCTCTTCTTGTGTCCTTTCCTCAGTGGTTGGGTGCTCCCTCCTGCCAGAGAGGCAGCTATGCCTTCTATAAGTCGGTGGGCAGCAGAACTCGACCCGACGGCCCCGTCCAGGTCTGGAAACTTGGGGAGTTTTACTTCATCCAATGTGGACCACAGGATCCTGTATGCCTTGCTGAGGTGAGACACCCAGTCACTTGGAGGCGATCCAGTCTCTCAGAATCTACACCAAACCTCCTGACCCATATTATGCAATATTACACATTTTTAGTGATTCTGTTCGTTTCTTTTCAGTTCTAAATCAAAGTGTCGACTCAGACCAGTCATGTGCGAACCAGTTCAGTGTGTAAAATGTGAATTGAGCCCTAAATGGGTCACAGTCCTGCTCACATGAGCTATAGAAGACCAACAGTATGTTTTATTGAGCCTACATCCCACGGCAAGGCTAAATTTAGTCAATTTAGGTCGCGAGCTGAAAAAGTAAGGACGTGTGTTAATGAGATTGAATTGTATTGAGGCTGACAGGAATGTATTGACAGTGATTGATTGTCATAAAGGACGTGAGGGGAGGGTTTTTGGGTTAATGCGTTTGCTTAAATGACAGTAAAGACAGGCAAATGCTAAATGAGAACCAGACTCACTGTATATTACATGTCCTAGTGCTGTGGAAAGTATTCATACCTTTAAGAAAATAAAGAATATTTGCATTGTTTAACAAATATTCACATAAATCCTGTTTAAATCAAAATGAAGATGTTGTGTCTGCATTGACTGATACTTTTATTTAATTACTTGCTCATTTTATCGGTGAATTGTTTGACCGAAAAAGCAAAAGAAGTCAAAAATTGTTGTTTAGAAAAGGGTCAAAGATGTAACAAAATGAAAAGAAAAAGACGAGATGAACCCAACCAGATAACTGCACATCCCTGGTCTGAAATACAGAACAGTAGAAGTTAGAGCAGGTCTGCAGTGAAGGACACAGGACTACAAGTGAGACTTGACAAGTCTTCGTTTCACCACTGCTGTTTCTTCACATTAATTTGACCTCTGAATGGTTTCAGGAGCGACCAAAGGTGAAGCATGTTTTCACAATCTGTGTGTTCAGTAATAATAGAAATAATAAAAACTGAACAATGAGTATCTGAAACAGCAGCAGAAATGTCTGCTGCTTTTCACTTCATTCACAAAATCTGAGACTCCTTAAACCCACAACACACACTTGATCCAAATATGACCCCTATCTGGATTCTTATTGAAGTCAGAATATCATTGAACTTAGGTAAAAATTAATGCAACAATATCAGAACAAAAATGTATCAAGAAAAGACAAAAAAAGTAAAATACCTAAGATGAAATGAAAAATAACAAAAGACGTGGTAAGATGTCCAGAATCAACAGGCAAATAAAAAAAGCAACAAGATGGAAACACAACAAGGTGCAGCTGGAGGAAAACAAAATAAAAGATCTTCTGAAAACAAAAGATGTAGCAAGAGACGTAGACAAAAAAGCAACAAGAGGAAAACAGGAAAGACAAAGACATTAAAGATGTGATAGAACAGAAACCCTCATTTACTCAAATGCAGTTTGATGATTTAATGTTATCCATTTATTTTTCTTTATTAAACTGTCAAGATTCTTTTGTTTTTCACAATTTCATCATGATGGAAATGACATAAAAGATTCTTCAGAACATTTCAGAGATTTAGAGACCAAACATTGAAAGCTGTGACTCTGTAACACTAACTCTGACTCCGTAACTCTGATGCTTTAACACTGACTCTGACACTGTAACACTGACTCCACATCAGAATCTCCAGGAGTAAAACAAAGTCAGACACATTTAGTTTTATTTGTTAAAATATGTTTTTCTTCTTCACGGCCAGGTGACCTTACTGTGGGAGGACCAGACACAGCACCACCTGTTGGCCAGCGCCAGGCTGTACTTCCTGCCTGAGGACACGCCCAAGGGTCGAACCAGGGAGCACGGAGAGGTGGGTCAAAGGTCACAGGGCGACGGCGCTCAGTCAGTCAATACTGATCGGATTGTAGATTATATGGAATATGTCCAGTCTTATCTTCTGTTTTAAACCTTTATTTAATGGACAGAAACGTGAAGTCGCAACATCATAACGACCTCTATTTTGACTAAATAAGAAAAAACACTCACAAAAAAATCTACAATGAAAAACCAAAAGACATGTTAGATTTATTCATTCATATAGAGGTGGTTTGGTTTGTGCAGTGATTCCTTTTCAGATTTTTACTTAAATTAACCTACGACTGATGATTGTTTTTATTCTGGATTCATGTGATTATTATTTTCTTATAAAAGTTCAGAACAGTGACATATTAAGATAGATAGAATTTGATATTTTCATTAAATCACATTAATTCATTAGATTTGGCTGTTCCGTTAGATCATATAGATGCTTATTGTAACTATTCAGCATCTTGCACGAAACGGCTCAGAATAAAATATTTGTGCAAATGACGTCAAAGTAATAACTACTAATTTGATTGTGAAATAAAACTAGGGCAGAAACATTTTCTATCTGGAGACTAAAAAACAAAGTGAGTCACATATAAGGCGGCTGTAACAATTGTGACGCATGTTCAGTTACAGTGAGTTGAGACAAATATGGGAAATGATTTTCAACATTGCAGAATTATTGTAAAGCATTATATGAACCTTCAAACATCACAGGTAATAAAATAGGTTCATGTTTACAGGGTTTGTAGGGGTGCTTGAATTTCAGTGTAGTGTTTTCAAGGTCTGGAAAGTGGTTGAATTTTAGGTTCATTCTAACTCTGTGATGTGATTTATTCATTTGTAATGTTAACTCAAGCCAAAGCTATTTACACAGAGATGATACATTTAGAAAAATAACACGTTATGTCAAAAAAGAAAATTGGCAGGTGCTCTCAGGTCGACTCAGGTACATTTTTATCGTCGTCTTTGGCTCGGTTGCAGTGTGCCTGAAGAACACCAAGTAGCTTCCCTTTTTTTTTTCTTTGTGTTCTCTTTTAATTTCTAAAGTTTTTGCCATATGAAACATAATCTTAGATGTTTATAGCATAATACAAAATACATCATTCTGTTAGAAAGTGAAAAAAATAATCATCATGAGTACATGTATTCCTGTAGATTTTATCCCAGCGATAAAATGACCCTGAAAAGTGATAAAATGACCCTGAAAAGTGCTCGAAAATTGCTTGAATTTAACCTTGAAAAACATGTTTGAACCTTGTGTTTAGCTCTTTCACTCTCACAAAGGCTGTAAATAGAAGCTGATTGTCACTGTTTCATCCTGTTCTCTTTTCAGTCCAGTTCTGCAGTATGTGCTAAACAGTAAACACAACAATTAATTCATTATCTGCGTTGTTAGACAGCTAAACATTGATCATTTAATTCTTTCACTAGTTTGCTCGTGACTGCAAAGTCTTAATATGTAACTACGCCATTAGCTGATGAAATAGTGGGTGGTGATTAAATACTCTTGTAAGTAATAGACATGATATTATTAACTTAGATGAAGTGTAAAGTCATTTATTTAGACTTTCCTCCTAAGTTGACTTCATTGTTTTATGGTTGGAATGCTTCAAACATAAACATTAAGATGAATGAGTTTATATCCAGATCCTGTGTGTGTTAAATGTTTCACATCCTGAACACAGTTTCATTTTCTCAACACTGAAAAATGTTCTATCCATTCCTTTCTGCGTTGTTTCTCCTCCACTGTAATTCAGATGGACCTAAAGCAGACAGTTTCAGTTATCTTCAGCTGCATTCCTCCATTTCACTGGATTTTTTTTTTTAACTTCTGGGGATGAAAATCACGAACCAAATGTAATTATGAATAATAAAAACAGGGGCTTTTATTTTTTCCAGAGGAGCGTTGAGATGTGGACGTGTCTGCAGATCTTTGAGTGTTTTTGATTAACATGGTTCATATTCAGGCTGCAGCTCAGCCTTCACACGACATTCCCCTTTGGGATTTGAACTAATGCGTTACCCAAATGTAAATCCTCTGACCTGTCTGAAACCAAGTTTTTCCACATTGTGAACTTCAATATTCCACTGTGGATGGCTCCATATAGAGCTTTAAATTTTTCCTTGTGGGAAAAAGGAATCTAAAAGCTGTTTTTACAGGAATCCGTTTCTGTACATGAACAGTTTAGTTCTCAACATCTGTCTCACTGACAGTGTTGTCATCTTTAAATCTGGAGGTTTTAAAGGGGTTTATGTCATATTTCGTTACATTATGTCACATTTGACTATTTTATCACTAGAGTGTTTGTCTTAGTTTTAACTATTTATTTATTTATTTATT
>JAPTYQ010000007.1:31509307-31522160 GCA_029814465.1 Ostorhinchus cyanosoma
TATCTATCTATCTATCTATCTATCTATCTATCTATCTATCTATCTATCTATCTATCTATCTATCTATCTATCTAGCTCACATTTTTTTTCTATTTTGCTTGTGTGTCTTTCTTTTTTTTAGCATTTCCAAGTAATTTCCCATAACATAACAACATAATAACATGACGTGACGTGACGTGACCATACAAACAGTTTCTGTGCATGTATTTAATGCAGATGTTGAAATACTTGTTAGAAAACAGAAATGGAAATGGCAAAATTCAGTTGTGGTTTTTTTTCAGCTCACAATGATGTGATTTTTGGCTTCAAAGTGAAATGGAAACATGTTGTTGCACCTTTTTGAGCACACACTAGTTTATGTAAATGCATTTAATTCACATTTTCTCTTCTAAAACTTTTTTTAAAAGTTTGCCTCAAATCTTATTGGCTTTTTATAGAAAGATGTCAACGTCAGCTGGATCTTTTGTGTAAAATATAATTATCTGCAACAGAGGCTTTAAAACATCTGAATGAGTGGCACCAAATACTGAAGTAAATATGCTTTTTTTTGCCCGTATTAAAAAAAAAAGAAATCATAAAAAAAAGAACTATTTACTCTGATGCTGAAAAATCCTCCTCCTGTTCATATGCACATGCTGTTTAATTTTCCACTGGTGGCAGATGTTTCACTGTGTGAACTCAACCTCCCTCTTTGTCCTTGAAAAGTTCATATTCCCAATATTTACATGAATGCAAACTTCTCCTGATTTCCTCTGTAAATTGGACTCGTTCATGTTCTGTCCAGGAATGATGTACAGTCTTTGGATTCATCCATTTCTGCTCCAACAGACTCTACACAGGAATGTGTGTTAGAATATATAATAAATTCTGCAGACGATATGTATATTCTGTCCAAAGAATCCTCATAAAACTGGGATAACTTCAACATATCCCACATGTCTGGGTCAGAAAACGTTCCATTCAGAAAGAGTCAGATTCAGAATGTCAGACTAGTACTGGAATATTAACCCTGTATAGTTCACTCATCGAAATACTGTTAAATAATATTTCAACCTTAGTTTGTTGGTGGAGGACATAAGATTACTTTGGTGAAATTGTTCAAAATTTTTCATAGTCATATAGAAAATCAAGTTTGTTTTTCCCTTTATTTATTTATTTATTTATTTATTTTACAGATGAACAAAGAAAAAACATTACCCCAGTGCTGGCAGAAAAATAGAAATCCACACATACAGAAAATGCATACTTAAAATTAATTACCATATAATTAAAGATTTTCTAGAGAAATAGTAAATAGGATAAATAAATCAAGTAAATAAATAAACTGACAATACGATTATAAAATGATAAAATCAGACCATAGTAGTGTACAACTGTATCACTGTGAACTCAAGTCATACGGAGCTGTGGTTTTTTCAAGAAAGCCTTATTTGAACCCTATAAACACACACATTTCTTGTCCTTTTTAACAATATATGCACTGGAAAAAAAATCTAAATTTTATCAAGTGTATTTTTGTCATTTTTAGTCCAAATATCTCGTCACACTTAAAATCAGACATAATCATCTAAAGAGAAACTTTTCAGTGATATATTAAACTTATTTTTAGACAATAGATCTGGAAAATCTTATTTCAAGAAATCTTACCAAGATAATTTTCATTTGTTCCATTGGCTGAATTTTTTTATTTATTTTTTTTACTTAATTAAGTCAAGTTTTTGGGGACTAATCACCTCTGTTGGTGAGAAAAACTGTATTTTTCAGGCCTCGGTGAACTTTCAGATGTGCTTTAAACTTCTTAAATGTGTTTTTGGTTTGATGAAATCCTCATCTTTTTGCCGTTCCAATGAATCACTTCCCTCCATCATCCGTGAAGACTTCAGCGCTGCCTTTTGTGTTAGAGTCAAACTGTGACAGAAAAATGAAACCAATTTGTTCGACAGCGGGTTTTGTTTTTGAACAGTGTGTTCAGCACAAAATATCCGGCATTTTAAGCAAATTTTCTCCCTGATTTATTTTTCACAAGCAGCCGTAAATCCATTTTACAATCAGCCGCCTACTGTTTGATATCACAGCTGTAAAATGTTAATCTTCGGAACGATCTTCGTTTTTGTACAACCGCATCTAAATGTATTTGCTCAAGGGTCTTTGGCAGAATTTGTTGTGTGATTTATGGTAAAATTAGAGGTTGTCAGAAATATGAAAGATTCCCAAATTATCTTGAGAGTTAAATATAACAACACACTCTGGAAAGTTTTCTTATATTAATTTATGTTATGGCTGTGTTATATTTACAGGATAGTTTCAACATATTGACAAAAACTAACAACTTAAAAAAAAAAAAAAAAAAACCTGCATAAAATAACACACAAACAAAACAGTTTTCTGGCTAAAACACTAAAGAACAGCCAAATTATTTATTTATTTGTTCTGAATTCTGCATTTAAAGGACCAGCGCTCCAAACCACCTTTCTGGTGTCATTCCTCAGAAATAGTGTTAAAGATGAACCTGTGGAGTTGAATGAATGAAGAATTCAGACCCAAGCAGAACATTTACAGTTTATGGAGACCACAGGGAAATGTTTGAAAATGAAGAATTCTATTTAAAAAAGCTAACTATCACTCCTTTAAAGCACATAGAATGGAATGGAAGCATTTGTCCAGAAAAAATGTGAACAAGTGGTTCCAGGCACAACAAGCCCCGCCCCTCGCAAGCGTTTTACCTGATTTGCCTTATCTCTTATCTTTGCGAAAACATATTTTTGGTGACCTTGACCTTTGACCTACATTCACCAATTTTTTTATGGGATCTATTCTGGACCATCTCACACCTTTCCTGAAAATTTCTTGGAAATTGGTCGAGTAGTTTTTACATAAAGTTGCTGATAAACAGACACTGAACCAAAAACAATACCCTTGCCCCCCCCCCCCTTTTGTTGTTTATTTTTCCTGATGGTCAAGATCTGAGAGAACAATATTTAGAAACAATGTTCAAATTCTTTCAGTTCGAGAGCCAAAAGTCTACGTTGTTTTTTTATCTTGTTGTTTCTTTTACATCATTTCAATCTTATTATGTCTTTTTTTGTCTCCTAAACTATTTTCAACATCATACATTTTTTCTAGAGATCTCACACTTACGAAAATTCATTTGAATAATATATTATTGCTCCGTTAAATGTAGTATTTCCCTCTGAAAGTCGGTGATGCAGTACAAACATCTCTGTGACACTGCATTATTGTTGTTTGTGTTTTAAATATATGTCTGTGGTGTTTCAATTTCCATCTTATTTTTATTTTATTGTTTTTTTGTGTGTGTTTATATTGTTTATATGACTGTTTGTACATGCATGTCCTATCACAGCAGCAGACATACATGACATCCCAGGTTAGTCTTAAAAAAAAATAATTTAAAAAGGAGAAAAAAAGTATATATTAGTTTATTTTGTGTGAAAGTTAAGATTTTACAAGCTTTAATGCATGAAGAAACCAGATGAGATGAAGAACAGGAAAAATGACTTCAGCTCCAGAAGGATTTTATAGTCGATATAAATCTGAAAATATACAGTAAAAAAAAAAAAAGAAATAAAAATGTTATTGTGAAGTCTGAGAATGTCTGAGAGTCTCACCTGGAATTAGAAATAAAACAGATTTTGCATTAATCTTGAATGCAGAATCATGTTTGTCCCTGTAGGTTTAGGATTTGAGTGTAAAATGTGCTGAGTTTATTTGATGAAACTAAAACACAGACTCTATCGCCCCTCGATGGTGGCATCGTGTCATCACTCCATTCATTTACAGTATGTCACTCATTATACCTGGTTTATAAATAGCATTTCATGAGCCCTGAGTGAAAACAGAGTGTGTCTTTGGTTCAGGTGTTAACGTTTCTTCTGTTTCATTTCTGTGTGCAGATAACAGAGCCGAGCATCGAGGACCTGAAACTGGACAAGAAGGAGTCGGAGGTGGAGGTGATAGTTTGGTTTTAGATGATTCTTCTTGTCATCGGTGCTCCTTTCCCAAATCTTTATACATTGATATCATAATAATAACGCTCCAAAATGATGTGATTTATAGCTTTTTATTGAAAAATGTGAATATGTTCTTGCAGTAGGTTTCCCGAACATCTATTATTACGCCAAAGTTGTTCAGAAACCTCATGGAAATGCTGTAAAAATCTACATGTCGAGTCACATAACATGAAATATTCTCGGAGGAGGATCCCAAATTCCTTCATTCACACCATCTAATCCCCACAGAGACACAAAAACATCAAATAAGCCTCAAACAATTCCCCAACTTAATAAATCCATTGAAAAAATATGGGAAATATTTGCTGATTTTTAATAAATGAACTATTTTTTGGAGCATAAACAGTAGAAAACACTATTGAAATATGAAGTATCACATAAATTAAATAAGAAAAATAAATATAATGCTAACAGTCTAATCCCTGACATGCCTTTGCCTTTCAGCACAATAAACAGAATGTGTTTTAGAACATTTTTCTGTGAATGTGAGGAACTCAATAGTCGCACATGATCATTTTATACAGTTAAGAGATGTAAGACTAGAGTTAAACTGGTGTTATTTGTGTTAGTGAAAGCTGCTGCTATATATTTTTGGCTGCTAAGGTGTTTTTATATTTCTTGTTTGTATGTAAAAGCCGATGAAAGGTAATTTCGTTCTGCACTGTGTCCGTGTTGGTCTGGTGTCTGAATGACAATAAAGTGAATCTTGAATCCAGTTGTTTAGATGCAGCTCAAGTCATAGCTCGAGTGTTATTTTCAGTTTTGAGTATTGAGGAAAAAGAGTGTGAGTGTAGAGTGAATACATCTGGAAAAATTATGCAATAGGCTGGAAAATGTTCCACCACCTCGTTAATTCCAGGATGCATTGCACTATACAGCTGTACGCCATTTCTAAACATGTAGTTTGATTAGCGACGTTCACTTTTACTGTGAAATGCTTTTATAACCCTAACCCCCCCCCCCATATGACCCCATGTGCATGTGCTATATGCTGAAAACATTATTGAAATTTAATTGTAAAGCTAAATTTATATTAATATCTATATAAATAGTAGATTTTTTTCTCTTTTTCTCTTGATATTTTTCATACTTCACACTATATATTTTCAACCTGTCTTCCCTGCACTTTATTTTTGTAACTTGGTGTCACCAACTGTTAAATTTACCCATGGTGGAATCAATAAATCCTTATCTTATCTTATCTTATCTTATCTTATCTTATCTTATCTTATCTTATCTTATCTTATCTTATCTTATCTTATCTCTATTTGACGTGAAGCTGATTTTATTTTTTTGGTAAATCATCATCATCAAATGTTAGCTGCGATTTACCTGTTTTGTTTTTTTTTATGATAAAGACCGTCGTGTGTGTGTGTTATTTTCCAGGAAGCCAAGGCCATCATCGCTCAACGTTCAGGAAACCCTCGAGACTTCTTCAAGCAGAAGGAGAGAGCCATGACCATCAGTGTTGACACTTCGCCCGTGTCCATCCACAGGACCGGTAAACACTCCAAACTCACCTATCACAGCTGTAAAACATTTAACAAAAGAGAAGAAAAACAGTTTCCAGAAATCAGAAGGCAGCAGTGAACCAGTGGAGATTTGACGCACTAATGCATGAAGAAGTGTGAATTATCTCTAATCACCAAGGCTCTGATTTACCTTTACAGAGTTTACAGTCATATATTTTACATTTCTGGGGAATTTGAATTTATCATCTAAGTATCTTCTGCTTCCAGAAGAACAGGAGCCATCGTTTCCTTTTATTCACAAATTACAAAAGGTTTCAAAACAAGACAGGAAACAGTTAAAGTCAGCTTTTTTTTGTCACTTTTGCCACATATTAAGAAAACTGAAATACTAGAACTCTAAGTTAACACGGCGCCACATGGAACATTGTAGACAAATAGAAAAAAATAGAATGTAACTATAAAAATACAATATGACTATAAACATACAATATAATTATAAATATACAATATGACTATAAACTGTGTTATCTGAGTTTTTCTCAAGCAATATGTATAATAAATACTTTTTTTGTTTTTAACGGCTTGTTTTACGGTCCGAACATGACCAATGTCACATACGCGTAGCAGTAGAACATTCAGACCTATTGCAGTGATTAAAAAAATGATTCACTGATTCCAAAATCATTTTTTACTACATATAGATGCAGAACTTAAAATATTAAATGATACTTATAGTTCATCCACTCCTCCTTTGGTATATTATTATTTTGGTTTTGGTGAAATGCAATGTCAAAATTAACCAACTGATCAACTTAAATTGGCTATATTATTATTTATAATTAAAATGTCCAGCCCTGCTTTAACCTTAGATGAATATAAGTTTGTAGATGTGATACTTCTTAAACTGGAGAGACCTGACTTTGGAGAAAAATTCCACTTTTCAGTTGAATAACCTCTCAGCTGGCATCTCTGTTTCTGCACATGAAATTTGACACCATGGCAACGTGGCCCTATTGTTTACAGTATCTGTTGCTAGGTAACCCTCTTCAATGATGATTATAAGATTCTGGGCATAGCGACGTGATTTAAAGGCTGTTGTATTTCAAAGTTACTAATATCTCCCAAAATATTGGTCCTATCAACTATTATTATATATTATTATTATTATCATTATTATTATTATTATTATTATTATTATTATTAGACAGTACCACCTGTTATAAAGAGTCTAATCTGAAATAAGTATAAGTGTTTTCACTTTGCTCTAACTCAATTATTGTACATTTGGCAGCAGCGATGGCATCCGTTTCCTGTCTTGTTTTACTGTTTTGATGTGATGAATCACTTTACGCCCCGGGCTCTGGAGGGAGGGGTGGGTGTGAGGGTTTCTGACGTCTGAATCATCATTTGTCAATCCAACACGTCTTTCATCACTTTCGCGATGCCATTCTCCTCAGCTCCTACTTCCTCAGAACCAACACTTTTGAGAGATGTTTGTCTTCCTGTTGATAAAACTGACTGAAAAGTGCTGAAGATGAAAGTCCTGGACACAGCGGATGTTTTCCACCTGAAAAACTGTCCAGACTCTCAATCACAAATTACATCAAAAAGCTTTTTTTTTTTTTTTTTTCCTCTTGCTGGACGACTGTACATTTGACACATTCTGGATCATATAGCATTTTTATTTAAGTGGTTTTGGTTTTAATTTGCTGGCTTGTGTTGTATGTTGTTTGTCAGCCGCATTTATGTTGGCTCTGATTTTTCCTTAATTAATGAGTTCAAGAAAAGGGCCAGAAAACACTGACATGTAGTTTTCAGAGGATCTAAACATAGCTTTTGGTATTTTCTTCTGTTCTTTAAAATTAATAAGCATAATAGAGAGCCGAAGTCCTGACATCTCTTCCTGTTCAGCCTCTGTTCATGCAATTACCACTTTCTGGTTTTCATTCTTTGCAGCCAAATGCGGGTCACTGGACTTTAATTTCGGAATTAAGTTTATTCATTAGGTGATTCATACATGAAATATGCTTATGTGAAGTTTGTGTTGGAATCTGTTTTGTGCTTGGACTTGGTCAGTGCCAGATGGAAAAGGCTTTGAACCACATTGCAATTTGGGGGAAATTATCCTCTAATATTGATTAATATGATCCTGGTCCATAAATGATTGTATTCTATATCAAATATATGTATAAGAGGATAGTACTTAACCCTTAAAGACCCAAGGCATCCAATCTAATAAGTTTAATAACCACTAATCTTATCCATACAGATAAATAATTGAGATAAAATTCAAATACTTTTAATGTCTCTATACCTCTGTTTGAGTAATGTATGGTTTAAGCTAGTGGTAACTAATGTTGCTGCTGTAGAGGAGCAGAAATGAGGCAAAAATTCATGAACAGTCGCATAAGCGTTTGCAGAAAAAGCACGAGTCGTCTGCATAGAATATCTCTTTACAGACTATTGTTCTAGATATAGGCATCTGAGACAGTCATAGGCTTAAAAATGGAGTTAGTTAATGTCAACAACCACCTGACTCCAACACAGAATCCATCGACAGTAAGTACACGTTAACCTTTATATTGGTATTTTATGGTTACAGGGTTTTTTTTGTAATTTTCTATGAGTAAGAAATAGTCTTAATGCATATTCATGTTTACATTCGGCTGTTGAATCTATTATATTTTGTAAACGGCTCATTAGCATAAACGTGGTCATGTTCAGTGGCTTCAAGATGGTGTTGTGTTGAAACCATTTACGAGTCGAAGGCAGGACGATATGAACGAGGATGAAGCGCCCCTACTGTGGCGTCCTGGTAGGTTGGGTCGTGTCTGTGGAGTTCTGGATGTTCTGGTTTCACTTCAGCTCTCTATTTTGCTGGTTCTGAGGTAGAACAGACATTAATCATCAGAGGATTTAAATCAAGAATCATCTTCTGCGTTTCATTTCTGCCTAACTGCATGCAATCTACAATCAGTGTGTTAAAACCACACTAATCGCCTTTTCTTTCTTTCTTTCTTTCTTTCTTTCTTTCTTTCTTTTTTTCTTTCTTTCTTTCTTTCTTTCTTTCTTTCTTTCTTTCTTTCTTTCTTTCTTTCTTTCTTTCTTTCACCATATTTGTGTCTTTTTGTTAATTTCCTCTTTTCTTCATGTCTGAACTCATCCATTCCTTCATTTCTTTCCTCCCATCTCTTCCTCCACTCGTTTGATTTCTGTTGATTCTTCAACTTCATTTTTTCTTTCGTGCTTTGGCACCTTTTCTAATCTTTCTTTTTGACGGGGATCTATTCCACAATTCTTTCTGCTTCTCCTCTGGGGATGATTATCTTGACTCTGACCCCTGTCTTCCTCCTACTTCCTCCCTTTCTCGTTTTCTTTTTCCGTTGTGTCTGTCTTCTTCTTGTGTCGTCATCTTCCCTGCATCTCTCTGTCCTGGTCCGTCGCTTCTTGTCCTTGTTTTTTTTGTGTGTCTGTATCTTCGTGCTCGGTGCGTGTGGCTGTTTGACCGCCAGGCCGTTTGGACAGCCCGTTCTTGAGGCAGCAGCACAGTCCCAGCAGCCCCAGTCCGAGCCCCCTCCCCCGGGGCACTTCCCCCCTCCGCACCCCGCCACACGCACGGACGCAGCCCGCCGCTGCAGCCGGTAGGTACAGCACAGAACCGATAAACAGCAAGAGGAAGTAAAGAGGAAGTAAAGAGGAAGTAAAGAGGACAAACAGGACGGCAGCAGCTTGGTTTGAGCGTCTCTACTCTGAACTTCGGCTTGAAGTGTAGACGTGTCAAAGACGGAAAATAGACAAGGAAAATCTCTTGAGCCAGAGTTTAGTGATAACTTATTCTATTTTTATCCATTTTTCTGTAAAAAAAAATACCCCTGAGAAACCCAATGACAATAAAAAGTAAATGATAAAAGAGAAGGTGCCTCTGCATTTTCAACATTAGCTTTTATCACTGTGTTTACAGCCTCAGGAGGATTTAAACACTCCACGCAAACCTTCACAACCTCTAGATGTGATCACCAACCCAACCCTCAACGCATGTCCCCACCCTCTTGACAAACCCCCCCCACCCGACCCGTTAAAGCAAAGTCAACCCCTGTTCAGACCTGGTGTTAATATTCCACATCCGTAATCAGTATGTTTTTATCAGTCTGAACCTAAATGCATCCTGGGACAGACTAAAGCAGGGGTGTCTAAACATGCAGCCCACCAAAGGGTCCGGTTCGGCTCGGGAGATGAATCTGTGAAATGCAAAAACTACACTAAGGTATTAACAATCATTTTAGTTCAGGTTCCACATTCAGACCAATTCAATCTCAAGTGGGTCGGACTAGTAAAATACGATAATAAAAACCTTTAATAATGACATTGTAAAAATTTTTTTTTTAATTTTCATGTAATTTTACTGTATTTATACTAAAACAAACTATCATTTCTTATAAAAAACAATAACCTGAATATGAACAATCGAAAATGTCTAAAGTACAATTTTAACTATATTATGTGTTTTTAAATGTGTTGTGTAAAATACGATTATAATAACTTATAAATAATGACAACATGAAATTTTTCGCTTTTTAAATGTAAACATTGTCATGTGATGTTACTGTATTTATACTAAAACAAACTATTGTGTCTCAAAAAAAAAAAGAATAACCTGAATATGAACAAAATGAATTGTCTTAAGAAGTACAGTTTTAATTATGTGTAATTAAATGTTTTGTGTATTTGTTAGACCCACTGTGATCTGTAAATTGTAATAATAAATGATAAACTGACGCATAATTTTGTTAAAATTGCACTTATTTTTCTTAAGAAATTTCAGTTTGTTTCTGTTATTCACTTTGTTTTCAAGGATAGTTTGTAGGTGTAAACATTTTCAGAATGTAATTTTTACTTTTTTTCACTCTAAAACATAGACACAAGTTTGGAGTTGATATTGTTTATATTTTATTACGTTATTATTATACTGGTCCTGCCCAGTGCAGATCAAATTTGGTTAAATATAGTCCCTGAACAAAAATGAGTTAGACACCCCTGGACTAAAGGACTGAATTAAAGCTGATGCACACTGTGGACCGCACCAGCACAGTCTATTAAAGATGTCTGGAAAGGCATCTGATAAGTGTATGTGCAGAGCTAAATGCATCAGCACTTTTTTCTTCCTCAACAAAATGCAGTATCTGCAGTTTGCATTACTCAAACTCAAGAGCATGTTTTAAGCTGTTGAAGATTCCGCTATAATTGAAGTGAATGTCTGGAAGAAAACCAATAAAACTAACTGGTCATATTGATATTGAAGGTGTATTGATTCTTATCTGAGCAGATTAGCTTGTTTTCTTGCAGATTAAGTATACGATGTCTTTGGAAGTTCTAGTCAGGTCTGAACAGCGGCTCATTTGAACACATATAGTACCTGATTCTCAAACCCATACCACTTTTACCAAGACCTCAATCCTAACTGGTCCAACTATTTAGCTTATATTAAATATTGTATTATATTTATATATGAGGTAACCTTTTACATTACTAGGATTAATTTAACTTTTTTTTTATCATCACTGTGTGTGGGATGATACAGACAAGAATGGGACCAGCTTCAATTATAGCCTTCAAGTTCCACTTCCTGACAACAAATTAAACTATATGTTCAACGATTACCTATAACATTGACCATTAACAGTAGAGGTGTTACTAAGTAAAGTCAAAATTGTTAAAATTGATACTCCTTTGCCTGTCAGTGGTCATAAAAATACACCTTTGTCATTTCCAACAAGGATCTTTACATGTTAGCTTGCATGTATGCTAGCTGTGGTGTTAGCCTAATTCTCAGCTGTATATTTCAATAATGACAATGACATGATAATAACATGAATTAGGCTTTAAAGCACTTTTTATATTAAATTTTTTTCCGGGTAAAAGACGTTAATTGTCATTGCTTTCACACCAGTAACCCGTCTTTGTGTTAGCAACAGTACTCCCTAATAAGCTAACATGCTAATGCTAACCTGACACTAACCAAACGAAACATCTTTTATGGCGTTTACACCATAAAGCTGTTTGTCGGTTTGTGTGGTAGATGTTGAGTCTTTGTCTTTTAGATGTCGTCCAGTCAGCTGCTCATGTGAAGTTATTCTACTCTTTCTGTTTTGTTTTTTTTTCTTAAGTATTTTAATCTCATTCTCTCAGGGATTAAAAATAGTGACTGTTTTAATGACAGAATCTCACAGTTTTTTTTTGTTTTTATCACTTTCTTCCTATTTTTGACTGATGTGCCACTGATCTTGGGCTGCACACATGCTCATACATACACCTCCTGCCGATGCTGTTCCTGACTGACTAATCGACCTGTGAGTGTTCGTGGTTACGTGGCATCGTCAAGCCGTCAATCAGTCGCCACTTGCTGTGTTTGACGTGAATCTGTGGACCATTAGTGAAATCCATGTTTTAACATTTTAGCGTATCACTTACAGGTATCAAGACACCTGACATTATGCTGACAATGATCCAAAGCACTTTTCCATCTTATTCATCTTATGTTTCATATTCTTGCTATTCCCTAAAGTGTCTCAATTGTCCAATACTGCACAATAATTCAGGCAAAACAGACCTTTGTAAATTCATAATTTGAGTGTTAAAACATCAAAACCATAACCTCTAGTACAGTGGTGGAAAAAAGTTTTTGGACACGCCATGGATTTGTGATATATTACATTAAGAATCCTTCTGAAGTCACTGAAATCTGCCCAGTTTTGTTCCCTTCTCCAAACCCACATGCTCCTTCTGCACATGCTCAGTTCTGTCCAGGTCAAAACTGGATGTTTCAGCAGAAAAACATCCAGGACATGACATAGTGAAACTGTCAATCATTTAGTTTAGTTTAGTTTTTTTTTCTTATAAACAACAAACAAAAAAACAACATTTGCATCTGTTTGCCTAAAGCAGCCACATCTTTTGAAACAGAAGAAATATTTTTCTGCAAATATTTAATCATAATATTGGAAACTGTGAAATTTTAAGGGTGTGCGAAAACTTTTTCCCACTACTGTCTTATCTCATTCTGGATAATTAAACCAGCCTGCCAACATAAAGTCACAAAGAAACATTTTCTCTTAGTTTGTTGTTAGTGAGCATATTCTGTGCTTTGAGGATTGTCAATAATAATGTAATAACTTAATAAACATGCAAAACTGTTTGTATGAGCATTTTGGTTATTGCATGTTGGTGTTAGAGGAAAATCTGCTGGGTGGAGGCAAAACCAGTTCATCTGTAACGTTTCTGGCAAAATCTGAGTTTCAGCAATTTTCCAGCCTGCTTTTGCTGACGGCCAAAGAACAGTAGGCGAGGCCTCAGTCA
>JAPTYQ010000007.1:31735324-31745453 GCA_029814465.1 Ostorhinchus cyanosoma
CTATCTATCTATCTATCTATCTATCTATCTATCTATCTATCTATCTATCTATCTATCTATCTATCTATCTAAATCTCTGTTTAATTTAGATATAATGTCAAAATAAGGATCTATAATGAAAAAAGTGCAATCTTCAATGTGTTATAGTGTTGTAATTACATGCAGCTGTTTCTGTCTGTACTCTGACACCTTCCACCACTGAGAATAAAGTTTGCGACACAAATAGTGATGTTGATTAAAAACAATGCGATATGATCTTGGTCCAGACCCAGAGATAAGCTGAACAGAGCAGATAAGCTCAGAATGAGGGATCATGACGATCATCTTCTCATGTCCATCTGCAGATGGCTTTAGGATTATGTTTGCCCCGAGTCTCTGCAACCTTTGTCCCCTGTCTGAAATCACAATAACACAGAGCTCTAATGGTGTTTCCATTGTTCACAGTGGGATGTCTGTTTACAATTTAGACTGTGTGTACTTTACAGGGTTATAATGCATGGGAGTAATACTCAGCTCCAGCACAGACTGTTCCACTGTCATGTTTGAGTTACATTTGATGCATTTATCTCAGCACTAAGTGGATTACAAGGTGTTTGGACCATGCACCATCAAGTAGCAGAAAACATCCAAACTGAAAACCAACACTGAGGTGCTCAAAGTTCACCTCACCCTGCACGCATCTGCTCTGCCTCAACATCCTGTTTCACAAGACGATGCTGCAACATCAGCAAGGGAAGCCCGATGTGTCGCTGCAGTTACATTTCGCAGCTGCAAACCCCTTCCGGACCTCCCATAACTTCACGTCTCACAAACACGAGAAAACCCACACCAGACTCTATGAGAAAAAACTCACATTTTAGACGCGCGTTTTGTTTAACCGCGTCCGTGCGCAACGGAGAGGCTGCGCACAAAAGTCCTGAAACCACTGCGCAAGTCTTTAGGACCCACTTTTCAATTCGGCGTGTGTGTAAATAAACAACATCTAAGTTCTACGAGTGAAGCGGAGTGTGTTGAGTTTTCAATCCAAGCCGCTGTGCGCAGGCTGTTACGCGTTATTGACAGTTGGAGTTGGGACGTACTCACAACAAGGAAGGCGGAGATTTCACAATATACAGTAAGTTTGTAGGTAATATCTCCAAGCCGAATTGTTTACAGGTTCCTTCTGATGTTAAACGACTCTTTGAAATTCATCACAACGCACAGAAGCTCTGAGTAATAGGACAGAAATGATTAAATTGCGCGATTTTAAGCGGAGTTCCGTATTTTGCTGTAACACCGCGCGTTTTAACTGAGATCCTGTTTACATGAAGCCAGATGATTAAAGTATTGATCGGCGTCCAAGAGGAAGGGGAGTGCGGGTTGATGGCACCCCCACCCGGGCATCCTTCTGGCTGTTATCCGTGGGGGTAGGAGTTGTCAGTGCGCCATCTCCATCCTTACCTTCCCGTGCCTTCAGCAGCACCGTGTTAGCCACGATGTTTTCCAGCTCCATGTTGATGCTGTCCGGGGTTTACAGCAGCAGCAGCAGCAGCAGCAGATGGCCGAGCTCCCGGTCCCCGCCAGCGGCTTCAATCACAGTGGATCCTCCTCCGAAACACCTCCACCACCTCCTCCCACCGGCCCGCAGCAGCAGCAGCAGCAGAGCCCAGGAGGAAAAGCCCAAGCCTCCGTTTGCGCCTCCGTGCAGTCCCGTCCGGTGACAGTCCGCACCCCTCCTCTCCGCTGTCTCTCCTCCTCTTCCTCCTCCTCCTCCTCCTCCTCCCTGCGTTGCAAAGAGGAGGACCACGAACAGACGTCTCACTCTGACAGAAAAATGACAGCTGAACCGACAGACAGACAAGACGTCTCACTCTGCGTAAAATTCCCGCGCTCTTTCATAAAGCGACTTAAAAAAAAAAAAACTGAAAATAAAAGTCGTGTCCATAAAATAATCTAAAGCTTCTTCTTGATGTTTTTTTCCCAGTTGCACTTTATCAAGAATAAAATCACATTATCAAAATCATTTTCTGAGAAAATACTTTATTCAAACTTATGGCCAACAGTGTATGATAGTAAAACACTGGCAGGAATCATTTTCCCATCACTTGGGCGTTGCCTATGGTAACATAATTAATTAATATTATTTATTACAGCATCCAAAGTTGTAATTAAGTTGTTTCTCAACTTGTCATTGTCATTTTGTGATAAATAATAGAGTATAAAAAAGAAAAAAAAGAAACCAAGCTGCCCTCCCACAGCTAACAGGAATAACTCCATAAATTAAATCACATTATGTTAATTAAAGTTGTTGATTGTTGTTTTTCCTGGTGATTTTCTCACATATCAACAGTATCAACAACCAAACTTTCCCCATTTTTCCCCATTTGTTGTTGGTGTTTTAATGTTTAGTAAATACCCTGTAATTACACTGTGCGAGAGACTGGGAACAACTGGACTTGTGAAGTCCTGCCAAAATGAGGAAGCCAACATAGGCTTGGAGTTGATCACATTCAAGTCTAAAGGACGGGGCAATTCACTGATATGTGTCATTATCAACGTTTTTTTTAATGAATTCAACAAATAAATAAAGTGCCGGGCACAAAAACTTGGTCAACAATTTTATGTAAATCCTTTTCTGGATGCTAATGTGCCTGGGTAAAGGGGTAAAATGTGTTAGTAATATCTGAGGATAATAGGAGGGTTAAAGTCGAGGCTTATTATCAGGGCTGTCAAAATTAATGCATTAACTCAGATTAATCCATCATCATGATTAATCTGATTTTTTTTTTATTATGCAATGAATCCATCTGCAATAGAATGACTCTGAACGTCTCTGGCTGCACATTTGGGTCAGTTTGTCCAAGTAGAGTTAGCATTAACACATGAACAAACAGGCAGTAGATCCGGTAGTGACAGGCCGCAGAACCAACCCATAAAGACGGAAGACGATAAACAGCACGTTGGCCTCTGGATGGAAATATGAGGACGGGTCTCATGAAATCATGTTGTATGTCACATCAGTTCTTTTGGCATTCGACATTGTTCAACGCCATTTGGTGGCGTGTCATTTGAGTCCCATCCAGTGCATCCTTGTTTAAACTAGCTGACAAGAACAACGTTGGGATATTCCCTGCGTTCTTAGTTTATGCGAACAATACTTGGGCCGCGACTGATGACGTTTCCCAACAGACACATTTTAAGAAAAGTGTTCTAGAAGATGATGGTGTTTCCATGGTAACTACGGAGCCTCTGAACATCCAAATATCTGATGACTATGAAAAGATGAACCCATAAAGACCCAGAAAAATGAATTTTTCCCTCTGTATAACCTTCCTTAAGTGTTTTATCACCATTTATTATAATATTATCTTCTGAATTTTACATTTTTAAAGTGAAAATCATCTGTTTTCCTGTATTCAATTCACTGATCATGCAGATGTTCATAAAAGTTGAAAATAAATGTGAGGGTTATTGTGTCAGAAGTGGAGAATACTGAAGAAAAAGTGACTTTATCAGCAAATTAATCATTAACCAGACATAAACCTAGTGTGTCCATCTACTGTCATTGATCCAAGTCTGTGGGTTTTACTGGTGAATCAATGTTGTGGAAGATGACAGTGTTTCTATGGCAACTACGGAGCCTCTGAGCGCCCAAATGGGTCATATCTGATGACTATGAAAAGCTGACAAACTAAATTTTACACTAATTATTTCAAAGTATTGGTAGGATTAGTGTTTCAGAAGTTTTCGATGAGTGGATGGGTTTGGTCGGCGGTGGCTGTTTGGGTCTGTATGGGTTAAATCCTATCGACTGGGACCCACAGATTGCTGAGGTTTACTTTTTGACATACAGTATCTGACAAAGGTCTTTTCCACCAAATTAGATCAGGGTTCTTAACATTGTGGTCTCTGGTGGACCGGTTTCCACAGGTTTTGAGTGTAATCTAATAAAGGATGTGGAGGGCGGGCCACAATGCACAGCAGACCATAATATACTGATAAATTACCCCATCCAGCACCGTTTTACAACAACAACAACAAAAAAAAAACTAGAATAAGCAACTGAACGTGTCTAAATGACTGTAATGATCCTAATAACTTCAGAGGCTCGCACAACAAAGTAGAAAACAATATGTAACGTCAGTCCAGTGGCCGTTTATCAATAAAAATGGACGCCCTGGTAGAGATCAATATTATCAGTGACTGTGCAGCTCATCTGACTGAGTTTCCCTGCACGGATCAATGAGAGCATCTCAGTGCATTAAAGGCGCATTAAGGAGGACTTTGATGGTTTTGTCGTGCAGAATGACCGCAGCAGCTCCTAACAGGCAGAGGATGGATGGACTTATTGATCCTTTGCTCAGCCCTCGTTCTCCTGAATCTGGTTTTTAAAGACAGAGTGATCCTCTGCTGCTTCAAACCCATCTCCATTTGTGTGCTGGTTTTTTTTTTTCTTGACTAGTTATTGCTGAGGACCGCAAAACGTGATCATTTGTGAGTAAAAAAAACACAAAACGACAAAACCTCTTCCTCAAGATGGGATAAGAATGAAGTAAGAACAACAGTAGGAAAGAGAGACAGATGAAAACTTTAGAAACAAGGAAATGAGGAAATTTTGCGACATTTTATCAACAGATTAAATTCTTATAAATAACACAAACATTCTTATATTTGAAGCCAAATATCTCAATCCTTTTATAACAATTTGGTCATTTTTAGCCTATTTCATGGATTCTTTTCAGACATTTTTCAAACCACATTATTTTAATAATGCAACAATTTTTACTCAGTGATTTCTGTATATTTCTTTAACCCATAAAGACTCAAACATCCACCAGTGATCAAAAGCATCTACTGGTCTAAATGGTTTAATACCTGTTCATCCACTATCCATTAACCTTGTGGAAACAATACGTTAATTATAAATACGTTTTTACTTCAGCCTAAACCTTTTCGGTCACATTGAAAATGGAACAATAGATATTTTGTTTTTTGTTTAAAGTAATTAACGACAGAATAAACTACAACTACTACATTATATATACATTTATTACTATTATTGCATTATAATATTTATCTACCTTAAGATGATTACTTGCATAATTCTACAATGAGAAATTTATATTCTATTCTATAAATATAAACTATCATATATTTTTGAAACATATATCTGTATTTTGTGCTGTTAGTTGGAAGTGCACTTTCACTTGGCAGAGACCACCTGCAATTTTGTTGCATAACCCGTGTAATGACAATTCTGTCTATTCTATTCTGTTCTGTTCTGTTCTATTGTATCTATTCTACTTTGTCTATTCTACTTTGTTTGTTCTATTTATTCTATTCTATTCTATTCTATTCTATTCTATTGTGTGTATTCTACTTGTTCTGTTCTAAAACCTGATCATAGCCACATTATTCAGTTCCATTTGAAGTCACTCAGTAAAGACTTGATCAAATATCATCATCCAAAAAGTCTCAGCCTTTTAAAACTAATCAGAATATCCAGTCTCTTCTCTTATTATCAATACATGGGACTGTAGTTCTACATTTCCTGGTGTCTTCACATCCATTCCCAGACAAAGGCAGCATTGTCTCAAAATGTTGTCTTCATCCTACAAACTGACATCCACATCTTATCTTCATTTTTTTTTTTTTTCTTTAATTTTGTTAATTTTGCATCTTCTGTTCTCACTTCCACTCTGTATAATTCAAGTATCACATAAACTCGTTAGTGTCCATGAAGCGGAAAAATCAGCTACAGATGGGACGTTTGGCGGCTCCTTCTGTCGTTTCCATCACTGAAAATGAGGAGAGAAAAAGAACAGGATGAGGCTTTATTTTGCATAACAACATAAACTTTCAAAAGAGCCACTAGCGTCAGTAACAGACTTCTTTTTTAACTCTATTTTTTATTTTTTTTATTTTCTAACTTGTCTTGTCCAGCATCATAACAGCAGAACAGTCGTCCTGCTGCCTTTTTCAGTGCCAAGGGGAACTTTATAAAGTATATGAGGCTCTCCTTGATATTCCACTATTTTTATTTTGGATTTTGTTGAACCACATTTTGATAATGAATCTGACAGAAAAAAAAAACAGGGAGAAAGAGAAGAAAGGGAGAAGAAAGAAAGGGAGAGGAAGAAAAAAGAGTGGCAGAGACCTTCACATGAGAAAATATCAGCAACGATGACAATGACAGTAAAAGACTTCTGAGATGGGCAGGAGATTTGTGAAACTGAAAAGAAGGATTAAGGGCAGTTTATGACCATTTGGATGAAGAATTTAATATTTGCAACTGCTCATGCAACTTTTATATCTCCTTTTTTTTTTTTTTTTAGTTTTCCTCGAGGATGGAAATGCACAGGAATCCATAATTGCAGATAACTGATGTAAACCCACGACACGTTTGGATGGAAACTAATAATAATAATAATAAAAATAATAATACATTCTATTTATAAGTACCTTTCAGGACACCCAAGGACACTGCACAGACGATGCATAAAATACAAAGAAGTAAACAGATTAAAAAATAAATAAATAAAACAGGTGGTGCCAGGCACAACAAACCCCGCCCCTCACATTTTACCTGATTTATCCTATATTATTATTATTGCAAAAACACATTTTTGGTGACCTTGACCTTTCACCTACATTCACCAAAATTTAATGGGATCTATTCTGGACCACCTCAGAATAGGATATTATGATAAATGATGATAAATCACTTTAGAAAGGTTAAATAGAGAAAAAAAATCCATTTGGGAACTGACACAAAAGTAACTCTGCATCTTTATGGGTTAAAATCAAGATCTTTAATATGATATAGAAATAGGATAAAAATGCCAGAGAGTTTTCTGTTATGGTCTCTTTAGTTCACTGTATGATTATAATCTTAGATCTTATTTTATATCGCTTTTGTGTTTTAAGTGATAACACAATCTAGACACAAATCAATCTGAAACTAATGTGATGTTCTTTTGGACTTACTCTGACATCTAGAGGGAATAAGCTGCAGTTGCAGACGTTTCTCAGCATTTTGACTCAATCAGATCCAGTATTTGACAGAAGAACATATGAACAGTAGCCAAGACATGTTATATGTTAATGTTTTACATAAGAGACGTAGAAAATGTGTTAATGCTTCTTTTGTTTTTAGCTTTGTCCTATTTAATAATTCACACAAACATACAAACAAACAAACACACATATATATATATATATATGTGTGTGTGTGTGTGTATGTTGAGCTGTAGAAAACTTGATTGTCTCTTTATATAGAAAAAAAAAAGATTCACTTTACTGCAGCAAAAGTGAAAAATCGCAGGCTCTGAAATATCTTTAAAAGACATTTGCATTTTTGTAGTTTGGTTGGATTACAGATCTGATTACAGTTAGTTTATTTTGTTTTAATGCTGTAAAAGGCAGCATATACATTAATCAAACTGAACAAAATACACCAGGGCATTGTCTTCTGTTATCATTTCATCTGTTCAAGCTGAAGTCAGTCTTAGCACAATAATACAGAATTAAACACATGACTATTCTTTGCAAGTGCATTAATATTATTGTAAAAGGGCTATTTAAAAAAAAAAAAGTGTTAGGAGTAGAAGGGTTTTTGTGTTATAATGTAAGAGTAAAATGAGGAAGTTGTCAGAAAAATAATCAAATAATTACAGAATTATAAAGAGAGAAATATTTCTGTTATTTGAGGTAAAAATAGCTCCATTAAAGAGCTTCTCCTTAGTATAATCAAAAGGAAGAAGAAAAATAGGAAAAAGAAAAAAAAAAACCTAAATCGAAAGAAAGCGACCATGTGACTAATCACATGACCGGAAGAACACAAACACGTTGTGCTTGTCACTTCCTGTTTCCACACGTTTCTTCAGTTGTCTGCTTGTTGAAAACAGACTGAAACACAAACATGCCGAAAGCCAAGCAATCGAGCAAGCGAAAGAAATTCGACTACAACCAAGACCGAAAGAAACTCAAGAAGAAGGCGTTAAAGAAAAATAAACCGCGGATTGAAAAGTAAGTGAAGAACAAACTGAACGTTAGCCGGCTAAGCTAACTGAGCTAACACATGTTGACATCAAACACGAGCGATTTGTAGTTTGTGGTTCATCTTTAAAACAAACAATATGATAATTTACATTTAAGAGACTGTAAGCAACGACATGTTCGTGTAATGTAACAACATATGACAGGAGCCGATTATAAAGTCCCTAAAATAAAAATGGCTATGATGTTAGTATGTGAGTTCTATTCCAGTCGTATTTAAGCCACATCTTATATGTTTTATTTGGACTTGAAATAACTGTCAAGGCCATCAGGGTTTGTAGAATGATTGAGTGACCCCCCCATATGCATTCATTTGTGGAACATGTAAACAGGTCATTTCCTTCAGTGAAAGATTTTAAACAATGAGAATACTCCATTACATGTAAAAGTAATCTGTTGAAACTCGTCTTTAGTTATAAATATTTAGGTAAAGGTGTTAAATGTCAAAAGTCAAATTCATCATTGTGCAGTAAAATGTGTTGTTTGTAATAAGTCTTCATTTTCTTCTTTAGTTCACAGATCAGAAATGCTTGGGATGATCATAAGTCGATGGCGAGGAACCTGCAGGATATGGGTCTGACTTTTGATCCAAACCGAAGTCTGCCCATAAGAAAACAACAAGTGAGTCACAAATCTGTTACAGGTCATTTAAGATCTAACCCTAACACCAGCCACTAAGAAGCATTCAGATCTGCATTAACTGACAGATATTTAGCATATTAACTGTCAATACACCATACAGTACTGCCTTCAAAACCCTGACAACATTCATAGAAGAATCTACCCTAGACATCTAAAATGTTTGATGTAAATTCAGTTCATCTTCAATAATAAAGCTTCTATTTGTTTTTGCAAACTAAATATTTTAACACAAAGTTGCAGCAGTTACTCAATAATAGATTTGTTGGATTTTTTTTTTTTAGATTGGATGTTTGTGAAACTGCTGCTGTGATAGACATCTGCTTTGTCTGGGTTTTCTCTGCCTTTGTTACAGATAAACTTTATTTATCCCCCAGGGGAAAAAAAATCCTTAACATTTAATTACAGAACCCAAGCCATTTGAAGAAGGACCTTTGTTAAAATAAAAATACTTTTTCCCAATTTGATGACTTCAGTTGGTTGCCAATACCCTTCAGCATATTTGGTTTTCGCTTTTCAGAATGTTTGCACACACGTAATAAAAATGGTACAGGTTGATGCAACTTTACATGTTTTTTTTTTAACGGAAAAACCCAGATGCTCTTGTAGAACCAACTCCAGACTTGACAACTGGGTATGCAAGTCTGACAAAAGGGCAAAGTCAAAGGAAGGTTAACATCTGGTCAAAAAAATTCAATTACAATAAACTACACCAAACCCAGGGTCCCCCCCCCGCCAGGCTAAGCGTCACTTGTTTATTTATTTTAAAGACATTTATACACGTTACAACTAGCGCTGGGGAAATAAACCGCGAGTAACAGACTCCGGTACCGCCAACACGGAAGCGCAACCAGCTCCGTCCTGCGAGCCCCTATTGAAGAAAAGTTGTGAATCAAAAAGTAGTGGGCGGTCCATCTGCGATGCCCTTGATCTCACCTAAAAACAGAATTTAAAAATCTGAAAACCTGTTATTTCTTTTTTGAAAAAGGTTTGTCCTTTTGTCCAATTTTCAAATACTTTATACACAAATCGATTCAGGTGAATTTTCTTTCTTCAGTAAAAATCACCATTAAACCTCCATTTCCTTCATAAATGTGCAAAATTTGTGCCCATTTTCGTCTTCCACAGACCTTGAAACATCTGCAAATTTTGTAAACTTTTATACAGAAAACAACTAGAAAATAATCTGCAGATTAATACATAATGAAAATAAGCAGCAGATGGCACTTTAATTAATTATGAATGACCTGAAGGTCTTTCACTGAATTTTTTATAATGAACAAAACAGTAAAACTACAAGGTTATATTTTAATAGGGTGGTATTACTCATTATTGTCTTGTACAGATGCCTATGACGGTGCTGTTTTGTTGGTCAGGCCTCTTGAACCCATAAAGACCCTCTGTTCCTTTTGTGGCAATTACAAAAATGAATTTTTTGCTGTATTTAACCTTT
>JAPTYQ010000007.1:31929822-31939878 GCA_029814465.1 Ostorhinchus cyanosoma
TTCGATACTTATTTTTCTTTTTTTTTTTCTTTTTTTTTTTTTTTTTTACATCAGCCTTAGCCGATGACCGATACAGGCCGCCGTTATTTCTAAGCCGATATTTGGAGCCAATACTGATTTTTTTTCCTATGTCAAACAATAGAAAATGTCAGAAAAATCTTCTTTTTTTTTAAAGGAAACATTTATTGAACTAAAAAATAATATTAAACTACTGGTTAAAAAAAAAATTAAAAAAGGAGAAAGGTGAGGTAGAAAAGGCAGCATTAACATTTCACAGAATAAAACTTAACATTCAGATAAAAACAAAACAAAGTGTTCCGTGCACTTAATTCTTCAAGTCAGTTCTTTCTAAATTAAACATCAAGGTGAGATAAAACAGGTAACAGTATCTCCAAGAACATGGAGGTACCATGAACTTCACCTGGAGGTAAAGGCAAGAAAAAAAAAGAGCATATCAGCCAACGAAACAGGTCAATGCTGAGATAAGAAAAAAAATCACCCGGCCAATATATCGGTCTATCATTAAATAATAATAATAATAATAATACTAAATGTCCCATAATTTCATCATATTGGAATATGCTCCAGCTCTACCACCGTTCATAAGAAAAACCAGAAACCGTGTGAAACAATGGGAAGTGAGTCAGACTTTCATCCAACTTGCATGAGTCACATGATCACACACACCAGTACAAATGGTGTATAGGCCCCTCCCTCTGTGTGACATCACATTACTGACACAGTGACACACTTCAGCACAAACGCAGGCGCCTCCATCTACACATTAGCGGTTGAAGGTGTCGTTTTGTTCCGTGCGTCAGCGGATCAGCATGCGGTTGCAGTTCAGCTCCACCTGCACAAGCAGAAGGTGCATATTTTCAGCTTCATTCATCAGTTTGTGTTTCTCAGAGTCAAGGACGCTGCCTTCAGGTACAAAGAAACTAAACCAGACTCTTTACTGTCATTCAGAGAACTCCCAACGGCCATGGTCAAGAGTTTACAGAGGGTAAAAAAAATAGTACAGATGATAATGTGTGGTTCTACATTTACCTGACATAAGTCGCTTTTCTATTGAACATTGCGCAAAACTTTACCGATATTTACTAAATGTCGAAAAAACAGAAGAGCGTAATGTCGGTTTTTCCACTAATTCACAAATGCGATGATTTGTTTATTATCACAAGATGACACGAGAAATCATTCCATAAACATGACGACGAACATAAATATCATGTTCTTTCAGATATAAACAAACAAAACATAGACGTAAAATGTTTTATTCTACAAATTTCAAATGAAAAATTCCAGGGGATGGTAATTTTCTAATGTTCCAAATTGATTCCAAATGTTCGATGTGTGCACCAGTCGGTAGTGGAGTTCCTTTTTTCCCTCTTGAAACTTCTTATTCCTCGTCCAAATCTGATTCCCTGTCGGCGCTTGTTCATGAAATTTTCTACCAAATTCACTTTTCGCATTCACATTTGACTGAGTTTGTTCATACTTCAATACACAGAACGTTTCTGTCGCAGTAAACGGCATATCTGTTCCTGAAAGAAAAAACTATAAACACCTTTTTGAGCAAAAAGAACAAACAAATTTTAAACAATGTTGTGGAAGAGCCCGACCGGTCACCAGCTTTAAACTCTATATGCATCACATCAGCAGAAAACTTTTAAATATGTTTTACTGCATTGTCCCTGTCAAATAAATACATACATTGAAAAAAAAAAAAAAAAAAAAAAAATATATATATATATATATATATTAGGTGATGAAATTATGTTGAATTTTGGAGACACACTGTACATGGATGGAAAGGGTGTTAGTACTTTGAGGCCGTGCAAAGACATTTGTTCATTTCAGCCATTTTCACTGAAATATTTGGGAAAAACATCTCGGTTGCGTAGGGAAAAAAAAAAAAGTTGGCAAGTTTTTTAGCAAATCAAATGTTTGTTTTTTTTCCCCCAATGGCCCTAATCCTCGTCTGTAGACATCGTGTTTTTTTGGTTATTTTGAATATAACATTAAAACCAAACAACAAAAGGATTTATATGAAAAGAAAGTCAAACATTGGAAAAGCATCTTGAGCTCCCCCCGGTGGCTGCCTGCAGTACTGCTCCTAAAACCAACACCATGAATGTTCGACAGTGGGACGATCCACCTACTTCCAAAGGCAGAAAGTACATTTTATCAGGATGATTTGTGTTAAAGACATCATTCACTTATTAATTTCCAGTCCAACTTTATTTGTAAAACCCTTTAAAGCAACCACAGTGGACCAAAGCGCTGTACAGAAGAATAATTAAAACCAAAATAAAAGAATAAACTACAGAATATAGATTAAAAGACATAGAAACTGTACAAAAAACAAACCAAAACAGTGCCGTACAGAAGAATAAATAAAACCCAAGTAAAAGGATAAAAATAATAAGAGTATAAATAAAACCGTAAAAAGCCATACAGTTAAAAACAACCAAAAACTAAGAACAATAAACCACTACCAAATAAAAACAATAAAATAAGAATGATACCTTCAAACATCTCACGTGTCACATCTTTCATTTGTTTTAAATCTCTTATTGTTGATAAAAAATATTAGGTGATTAATTGCTGAAATGAACAACTGTCTCCGTCTCCTCCGAGTCCAGAATGAGTCTGAGATTCAACTTTTTTTTTCTTCTTTTTTAGTTTTTAATGTTTTTTATTTTTACATTTTCTATGTATGAAAAAGCAAAGTTCAACAGGAACCACATTACAATTGCTTTTCTTACTTTCTTTTCTTTTCTTTTTTTTTTTTTTTTAAAGAAACAGGAAACTGAGAACTGTAGTTAAATCTGAACCAAATTGCAACACATCCCATAGTAATCACAATACTTTTCAGCAAATCATACAATAATTTTTTACATAAAAGTAAAAAAAGCACTGCAGTGTCCATGAAAATTCCCCGAAGGTAGGATTATGGGTAATGTAGAGTTATTGATAATAGATACTGTACTTCCATGACTTTGAGAAACGCATAATAAAATGAATAAATACGTGTCATATTTGGATCTAGTTTGAATAAAACAGGCATTTTGTGGAGGCTGTTGTCGAGCTGCGACACCAAATTTAGATTTTACAGCCGCGTGTGTGATCACAGGATTAGATAAAGGAAGGGTGTCAGAGTCATTTAAGGTCAAAGGTCACATACATGTACTGCCAAATGGGATCTGAAATGGGCCGGAGAGTTGCAAGGACCTATAAATAATAACTAGATTTTCTGTCTGTTTTAGTGAGAAAAAAAAAGTGAAAATATGAATAAGATGAACAACCGTGTAGGATTTGGAGATCACAGTAGATCTACAGATTCACAAAACATTTAGTAACAGGCAGAATACTGTTAAAATTGCATTGTTATTATTTTTATTCTTACTATTATTAGATGTTTCAGGTTCATATTCGGTCACGTTATTCACATTTTAGTGCAAAAGGATAGTTTCAAAATGTCAATATTGTCATCATGTAATTTTCCTTTTTCACTTTTTTTTTTTTTTTTTTTTTACATCTGATTATTATTTATAGGTTATTCTGTTTTTATTTAGGCTGTATGTGACCCCTGAACTAAAACGAGCTCGACACCCTTGACCCTTTGTTTTATCCTTGATGGAAGCTTTTGCACCGAAGGGCCGAACTGGACCATGTGACTGTTTGTTTGACGCCACTGTTCTTATTTTTCAATGTGACAAAGTCTGACAGACTGTCCCTCAGTAAAAAATAAATAAATCAGCTAAGAAGTCCCTCCATCTGTCAAACAGCAGCGGCGCAGAGGCCACTTAGGCAGTTGGTTTTGAGATTGTGAAGTGAACATCAGCGTCCAGAACGTGAGAAATGATCTGATTTTTACATATCGTTATGTAATAAAGCACCGACCCCCCCCCCCCGTTAGTGTGAATGCAGCTGTAAACAACACTGGAGCTGTGAGTTTAATGACAGGACTCAGCGTCATGTGAGTGATTGTGCCTTTTGGAAGCAACTGATGTATTGTTTATGTTCCGTTTTCTGTTCGTCCGCCATCGTGTGACCTGAAAGAACCTGCATATAAATGTTCCACATCCCAAACATTTTCTCACCACATCAGTCCTATTTTCCTCCTGTGTAGAGAAGTTTTAAAGATTAGACGTATCTCTGTAGTCTGTCGAGCAGCTCCGTCTTTTTTTTTTTTCTTTTTTTTTTTTTAAGTCCGATGTCATGATTGACGAATATTTAACGCAATCACTCGTTTATGTAACGTCTGGATGAAGGAATGTAGGTTTTTGCTACGAGAAATCACGATCATTCAGAGAAAAAAAAACAAATGCTGTTAGTCACAAATGATTATTTTTTCATCATGTAGGTTGTGATATAATTCTTGTTTGTTTTTTTGATTTTAAAGTGCTTTTTTTTTCCTCGTTTGATTATTATTTTTTTTCTAATGAATCTGTTTGTATTACGACTGGTGATGAACCTGGTATGTGTATGGAGGCGGCTTTGACAAACATACAGCATGTATTTATTGCACTTTGTGATTTGGGTGTGCTTTTCCTGTTTATTTTTTTGTTTTTTTTTCCTTTTTGTTGCGAGAGTCCCGAAAAGCTGTGAATTTTATTCTCAGACATTGTACTGTCGACCAGAGTTGTAAATATTTCACCAGCACAAAAAAATAAAACAAACAATATGTTTTGTAGTTTCACAACAAATAAAAATGTTCTTCTCTTCTATATTGATGTCATTGGTTTTTTTTCCTAACATTTCCTATGATGAATGTATTTACTGTATGCATGTTTAATGAAACAACTATTAATACTCAGACTGTTTCAAAGACAATGAAGAAAATGCCTCAGCCTCTGCATTAATTAAATACCATTTTCAGATTAATGTTAGAGCCAATAACATCTCTTTGACAGTGTTTATGTTTCTGTTAAATGCCATAAAATGTGCCCAAAGTAACTATTGAATATTTATTCTACTTTACATTTAGATTCACTAGGTTTTCATCTTCACTAAGTCTAAAAATTGTTTTCATTTACTTAAATCATTTTACATAACTTTATTCTTTTTTAAAAAATGATAATAATTAAGACAGGTTTAGGGCAGTTATATTAATGTTAAATTAGGTGCAAATTCAAAATCACTGAAACCAAGGACTTTGAAATTTTTCATTAATTCTGATAAAATCTGATATAAAAAATAAGTTAAAGTAACAAATAAAAAACCTGTTTAATATTGTATTAGGTTATTGAGGTCAAAGTTTTGGTTACTGAGTCCAAACAGTATATATTTCATTAAATGCTACTGCTTGTTTGTTTATCCTCCCTGTAGCACTATCATAAAAAAAGTATTTTGAATTACTTTTAAAGTGTTTTGTGTGTTTCATTTTAATGAAATATTTCCCTAAAGACGCTTAAGCACAACATTTGCAAATGTAAATACTCTCAATAATGCAAATGTATTCCAGAGATTTATTAGTTTAGTTTATTTAATTAATTAATTAATTAATTAATTAATTTAGTTTAACATTCTAGAATTTTCATAAATAATTCTGGTTATTTTTAATAAACACGTTTTAATTGTGGCATACTCTTAGATCTGTTAAATGTTAATAATAAAAATTAAGTTCAAATAAACACTGCTAAACGTGATATTTATTATGAAATATTTATATTAAAACAGAGGTACGTTACAGTTAACTCTTTTTAGATTAAACATTTAAAAAAAAAAGTATGCTAGAAACAAAACAAGCGCGGCGCGGTTTGATGACGTAGAGGCACCGGAAGTGAAAGTTTGCATGGACTTCTTCCTTCTCTCTCAGTTTGTTTCATCAGCCACGAGTTTCCGCTGGTCCATCTCTAACAGCCGGTAGAATTCACCCACAGAGTGCATAAATATGGGAGACCCTGTAAGCGAGTATCATTCCCGACTGCAGGAACAGGTAAGCGGCTGGTTTGCGTGAAAAATATGCTAATGTTAGCAAACAGGCTGAAGGACCGCCCGTGTTTTTAAATGTCACCGCCGCACCGAACATCGTCGAAGAAACTGTTAATTTAACGCAATCTACTTATTAATCACAAACAATACATTCATCGACAAGTTTAACGCTACATTTAGGTTTTTAAGGCCAAGCCCTTTCAATCGGGTGACATATACTTATATTTTTTGTCATATTTAAGTACTCTTATTGTTGTGTGTCCTGTTAAAGTGTTGATTTGTCCTGTCTGTGTTTGCTGCGTCAGGTGTCAGATTAGCGACAAACGCTACACGGTTCTCAAATAATTTGATTCATATAGTGCCTATTATCATTTTTACATGTTTTATTTTGATGCCGGATATACGGTAATACTCCACATATTTATAGAAGCGGTAAAGTGTCCTCTGTTGTTGGTCTGACTGCATTTAGGGCCGTGTTGTAATAAAATTGATGGATATTTTAATGCAGTTTCGTGCTGGTTCCTTCTATTTATTTGACAGCATTTTATAGTAACTGAACCAAACCAAGCTTCTGTTTATATTATACATTCTATAGAGTTTTTTAGTCGGTATCAGAGTGGCTGTAAAGCTCAAATTTGCAATGTGAAATAAATGTAATCTAACTATCTTGTTTACTTATTATTTTAGCCATACTGTGATTTAAAACCCTCTCTGTTCACAATATCTCTGCAATGTAGAGACACGGATTAAATTGGTAAATTTGTCAATATTGACCTCTAAAAAGTTTGTTAAAACCTCACTCAGTGGCTGTGGAGTCCTGAAAGACAAAATTAAGAGTTTAATATCAGCAATGAAGTTTAAATCTGTGAATATTTGGATGTTTTAATGGTTTAAAACATTGATTAGCTTCTTGCATATTACAGTGAAAAATGCTAATTGTATTTAGAATATTATCATAGGTTATTTTTAGGTAAAGTGAGTGTAGTAAGTATTTGCTTCCTGAAAAGTGTATTGGTTTCACTTTTGAAGCCTGGATCATGGGGTGTGTTTTACTGGAAGCCATTTATCACAGATTCTTGTAAATTTTTGATTTATTGCATCAGATAATGTGGACACAGCTTTTGGTTTCATTCTGACACATTTCCGCTGATGTACAATACAACTTTTTTCTGAATTCAACCCGTGATTGACTGACTACATTTAGTGTGTTGCGCCAACAGATTAGTTTGTGGTCAAACGACTACATTTTCAAAACAAGTATCTCAAAAACAAGTTTGTCATTATTTTCCTTTTCTTACTCAACTGCAGGTAATTAAATGTCCTTTTAAACATCTACACCTTTCTGGACTGGATTTGCTTTATGATGAAACTCAACTTCACTAGATTTTCTTGGGGAAAAAAAAGTTCATGCTCTTCTCAGAAAAGAGCATCAAGTGTTTGATTAAAAATAACTGGATGTTTCTGTATTGATTTGTTACCCCACCCCCAAAGGGGAGGCAAGGGTCATTGTTTTTGGTTCGTTTTGTTTCTTCATTTGTTTACACTCTAGCAGCAAAACTATTGGTTGAATTCCTACTAAACTGGATTTACAGATCGCCAGTGACCCAGAATAGATGTCGTTACATTTTGGGAAAAGCAGGTCAAAGGTCACATATTTGATGAATTTTTGAAATCTTTTTTCCCCATTTACTTAATTGGTGAAATTTGTCTGTGCTGTCTATGTCTGTCTATCTGTCTGTCTATGACAATAGCACATGTATAGACTTGATGACATCAGCTGGATCGGTTCCAAAATAAGCCACAATATGTGCAGGGGGCGGGGTTTGTTGTGCTTGGAACCACTTGTTTTGGTTTGTTTTCATGTGATTGACTATGGATTGCTTTATTTTTTTTTTTTATCTTTCGGGTTAACCAAACGAGAAATATATGAAATATAAATTTCACTGTGTGTGTCTTTTCAGGAGAACGAGATCAAGAGCCTCTCTGCAGAAATTGAGAGTTTGAAGAACCCACAAAATTTAAGTTCAACGCCACGTTTGGATGAACTGCGGGAGGAAAACGCCAAACTCAAATACCGCCTCAACATCCTCAAAAAAGTGAGTACTGACGCCAAAGTCCAGCAGGTGGAACTCTATTTACTGCTGAGTGTAATCAGTTGAGTTTTCATACCAGTAGTGCTTTGACTCATAGGATGTAATCAGCTGGAAGAATCTGGCCATTGAGTGAATATTTCAATCTCTTACTTTGTCCAATCAGTTTTTCTGTTTCTGTTAATGTTCATGTAGTTTAATCATCTTCACATTGTTGTAACATGATCTGAGGTTCAGTTTGCTTCTGTGTCTGGGCATAACATCCTCTGCTGGCCCCAGTTATTATATAAAAGTAAAAGTGCAGATTTGTTACTGCAGTAAAAAGTCCATTTTCTGGAGCGTACTCATTCTTTTTTTTTGTCTAACATAAGCATCTGTACTTTTATTGGAGTAAAGAGGTTGTGAGCTTTTTCCACCTCTGATAACAGAAACAGATGAACCTGTGGCACAACATTTACTTCAAACACTATTTTTCTGCTGCTTCCTTGATTCACTTTTTGTCGTCATATTTGCCGAACACTCGATTAAACCGGGGTCATGTTGTGTACACAGAGCATGCAGGAGGAGCGCACACTCTGTTCTAAATCCATGCTGAACATCAACCAGCGGCTGCAGGAGGTTTTTGGCGAGGCCATCCGGGCGTCCTGCCCTGAGCTGGACAACCCTCCGCTGGCCGTCACACCCAACCAGCAGGCCAAGTTCGGAGACTACCAGTGCAACAGCGCCATGGCCATGGCCCAGGTTAGACGGCCAGATGTGTGCAGATCACAGAAAATGACTATTAATGAGCATCATTATTTCCTTTCATGGGTTTTCAACTGCATTTGAATATAAATACATTTTGAGATTAGATTGTTAAAGACACAGTTTAAGGTTTTTAATGGGTCATATTTAGCTTTTTTAAATGGAATTCTGCATTTTCAAACATTTCCCTGTGGTCTCCATAAACTGTAAATGCTCTGCTTGGGTTTGAATCCATTAATTCAACTCCTTCAGCTACTTCAGAGATATGCCTGACCCAAACCCCCGCACGGCTCATGCACTAATCATGTCAACTCTTTATTTTGTAGAAAGCTCCATGTCTGACTATTGCATTGTCTGAGAATATTGGAATATCCTGACTACAGTAGGACTGAGGAAAAGGGAATGAAATGAAACATTGTGAGAAAGATAGGCAATATTTTTAAAATGTGTTTGTAGTTATTCAGAGCATCTTAATTTATTCATGATTATAATGTAAATGATGTTTTTATCACATGTTAAAGGGCCCCCGTTTATAAGCTGAGGTGTCCTGTTACAAAATGTACCTTGCAAATGAATTGTCAATTCTTCTGTATGCAATAATTTGTAATAAATTGAAATTGATTGAATAATGACGCCAGAAAGGTAGTTTTGAGCGCTGGCCCTTTAAATGCAAATGAGCCACTTCACAGCTCGACAAATAAGGTGTGTTTTCATATTTGACTTTTGTAAGAGACCTGAGAGAAAATCTAATATAGAAATGAAATATGAGAAACTATTGGACTGGTATTTCCTCCTGTTTGCTGATGAGTTTAAAAAAAAAAAACAAAAACAAAAAAAAATGTTAGTGTTGTATTCTGTGTCTTAATCTGAGCGGTTCCGTTTCAGATGCTGAAGGCGAAAGGAGTCAAAGTGAACCCCAGAGAAATCGCGGAGAAGATCATCCAGAACCTTCCAGACAATGAACTCATCCAGAAAACTGAGATCGCAGGACCAGGTAAGAAACACAGGTTTTTAGTCCAGTTAAGTTTTCACAATAACATTGTAAGGACGGATTTATAATGATGTGTGTGTGACGCGTTCAGGCTTCATCAACATCCACCTG
Source organism: Ostorhinchus cyanosoma (assembly GCA_029814465.1). Lineage (NCBI taxonomy): Eukaryota > Metazoa > Chordata > Actinopteri > Kurtiformes > Apogonidae > Ostorhinchus > Ostorhinchus cyanosoma. Next base: position 31,939,702 of record JAPTYQ010000007.1, read on the forward strand.
AAGAGGACGTTTGTGTCTCAGCTGTTGAGTAACCTGCTGGTCAACGGTGTGGTGCCCCCCCCACTGGCCTCCACAAAGAAGGTCAGTCAGAGGCATTGTCATAGAATAGAATAGAATAGATCTGTATTCACTTCACTTTTATTGATTTGTCTCCAAGGGGTGATTTGTTGTGCAGCA
>JAPTYQ010000007.1:32004624-32015865 GCA_029814465.1 Ostorhinchus cyanosoma
TGTCTTATTTTAAATGTGATGAGATATTTGGACTAGAAATGAGAAAAATACACTTGGTAAAATTTGGATTTTTGCAGTGAATGTGTGAGTTTAAGTGTATATACATATGATTGTTTACTTGCAATTGCACTCTTTTTTCAGTTTTTTCTTTTTTGTTATATACCTGTTGTGAAGCACATTGAGTTTGCCTTGTGCATGAAATGTGCTCTACGAATAAAGTTGAATTGAATTGAATCTATTCTGGGTCACTGGCAATCTCTAAACCCAATTAGGTCTGAATTAAAGCAATAGTTTTGCTGCTAAAATGTGAGAAAACAAAACAAACAGAACCAAAACCCCTTGCCTCCTCTTCCTTCAGGGGGTGCGACAGTAAATAAATTCATAATAAAAAGAGTTGGGGGGTAAAAAAACAAAACAAAACAAAAAGATAATGGTGGTGTGAATATTCTTTGTACTGACATGTTCTTAAGGTTTGGACATAAAATGATGTTAATCTGGACACTGAAGAGGACGCTGTTGTGGTTCCTCTCGTGACCTTTGACCCCATTACCTGGTCCAGACACTCGGTCCTCAGGTAAACCAGAGCCCGGAGGATGCTGGGAGGAAGCGGCTCTCCCGTCTGCTGCACGCTGACGAGCAGAGGAACCCCGAACACCCGCCGACCTTTCACCTCCGTCAGCTTGGTCTTCCTCAGAGGTTTGGGGACGGTCCTGCAGACGACACACACACTTCCTTTAAGAAGTTTCAGAACGCCATCAAACAAACAGCGTCAGTGCTGCGGGAAAACTTATGAAAATTAAACTACACTCCAAAATGTTTTGCAAATGTCCTGGGAATGTGTAATCTCAGCCAGCCAAGTGCAGAAAAAAGACTAAACTTGGCTGTTTTTGGATCCGTTTCCTTTTGAAGGAAGAGCCAAATAAACATTTTTCGATTACATAAATCCCCTGCGATCGCTGAAATGTGTGTCCCATTCAGATCAACTCTGCAGCACAAACACACAGACGTGAACGTCCATCAAACAGATTAGATTTTGGAGTTTCTTCAAGTCTCTGAACTGATATCAGCTTTGTTTTCAGCCATTAACCCATAAAGACCCGACGCTTCTTTAGTGGCAGTTCACAAATGAATTTTTCTCTATATTTGCCTTTTCTTAAGTGATTTATCTGTGTTTATTGTAATATTAGCCACTTTATTTTGCATTTCTTCAGTAAAAATCTGATCTTTTTCTATATTTAATTCACTGATCATGTAGATGTTCATTAAAGCTCAGGGTAAATTCAAAGGTTATTATATAAGAAACAGAGAAAACTCAAGAGAAAAAGGACTTTTTCAGCAAAATCTATCATTAACTGCAGATAAACTCAGTGTTTCCATCCACTGTCATTGATCCGACTCCACGGGTTTTACTGGTGAATCAATGTTGTAGAAGATGACGGTGTTTCCACGGTAACTACGAAGCCTCTGAGCGTCCACATGGGTCATATCTGATGACCATGAAAAGATGAATAACTGTATTTTACACCAATTATTTACATGTACTTATAGGATTCGTGGATCGACAGGTATTAAATATTTCTGGTGGATGTTTGGGTCTTTATGGGTTAATAGCAGTAATGTATTTTTTTTCTTCTTTGGACTTATAATCGACTCTTCTTTAAATCTACTGTCTCGTTTTAGCTTCCAATACTGAAAATTAAAAGGCTGAGTGCAGTTCGAGTAAAATTGCAGCCTTGTTATAATTTTGATTTAACAAAAGACAGACATAATCGTCTTTTCTACATGGCTCCTCATCCTTAAAACGCATCAGCTCGGTGGATTTCTGTAGAGTGACCAGCACACAAAGAAAAGCTGAATTATGTTCCCTCTTAGTGCTTTTAGCCTCTGGTTATTTGAGGAAAGTGCCTCAAACTATTCCCATTATCTAGCACTCATTTTGCTATCAGTGATTAAATCATCCGAATGATGATACTTGGACAAATTATGCAGCGTGAGGAAATTTATAATAATAAGAGGACACAATTTTATCACCATCAGAATCAGTTTGGGTAAAAAAAAAGGAATGAAAACGAAGGTATTTCGTTCAATTCTTCCAAGAGATAAAAGTGTTATTATGGGTAAAGACACACCTCAGTGTTGGGAGCATTTCTATGTTTTCTAGTTCTAGATTATTCAGGATAAACAGGGATAACAGCTCTGATCCACGCTCAAACCCTAACCCATGTTATAAAGGAAAAGAGGAGGAGGAGGAGGAGGAGGAGGAGTGATCTGTGGAATGTTTTACTCCCTAACCCACTGCTTCAGTTCATTCTCAGCTAATGAAAACACAATAATACTTTCAAGGGATTACACATAATTATGAGTGTTATATTACATTTCTGCAATTAGAGCCTCATAAATCCTCTAAATCCTGCAGGTTTTTCTTTTTTTTTTTTTTTTTTTCTGGATGAACACCATTTATTACCATTTATTATCTGAACTTTTTGGAGTTTTCTCCACGCTTACTTAATCACATTTCACTGAACGAGCAGAGGTGATCTCCTTAAAACAATCTCAACCTGGTATTGGATCTCAACTACTTCATCCATCCGTCCGTCCGTCCGTCCGTCCGTCCGTCCGTCCGTATTATCAGAGGCATTAAAAACAGTTTCATTCTCTTTCTTTTGTAGTAGAAATAGAATCTATTCTCCTTCGTGGTGTTCGGCAGTTGTTTGCATTCTTTCTCAACATCATCCTTGAGGTCACATTTTTCTCCTTTATATGATTTATCAGAGTTAAAACTGTCAAATAAGCATCGTGAAGAGCTAAAACCCTGCACACTCCATCTGCAGGAAGCCTCACCCAAGCTTTTCAAGCTGCTCCTACCGACCGGCTGCTATTCCAGTAAAGGATAAAACTCCCCAGAACAAACGTCTGATCCCGAAAATTAAAGACGAACATCCAGGAGGAGTCATGTTTTCCCGCATCCAGACTTATCTCACTGAGCATTACCCCCTGTGCAAAAATCTAATTGCTTTTCTGCCAAATCATAAAACAAACAGGTCATGTGTTTATTCTGAAGATATTAAATGTAAAGCAGAGTAAACAGGATGAATATTTGATATTATTATTTCTATCCCTAAAAATGAATCTGGCACGAGGGCTTGTTACGAAAACATTCTTCAAAGAAACGCAGGAGGAACAACACTGATCTCATTAACTCTATGTAATACTGTGTTTTTAATGATACAAACTCTGAAAAAGACCAGAAAACTGGTTCCTGCTGCGACTACCGTCCCTTTGGCCTTTGCTTTTTCTTCCACCAGCACATATAGAGACATTAAAGGCACAATGACAGGAATGGAACTGAATGGAAGCATAGTTTTAATCATCTGCAGCTCAAAAATAAGGTAATAATGAGGTAAAAGAGGGCGGGACAAAATATTGGTCATGTCAACTTGTTTTCACTTGTTTGTTCCTCGATCAAAAATACAAAAGTATGACAAACTTCTGCCGTCAGTTCTGTACAGATTTACTGATGCCTGAGACACAGAGTCCACTTCCCTTTGATAATATAGATCAAAAACAAACAAATGTCTCCATTAGAGGAAACATATCTGATCACAAACAGCTTAAACAGTAACAAATAACCATGAAAACACTTAATCAAGTATCAAAAATAAAAACTAGAACTACCATCAAATCCAACTCAAAGCCCACCTTTTCTAACTGCCATATAAGGTCGAATTTTGTGAAATAACCCTAACTCTAACTCTAACTCTAACCTTAATTCTAACTATAACTCTAAACCTAAACCTAAACCTAACTCTAACTCTAACCTTAACTCTAACTCTAACCTTAACTCTAACTCTAACTCTAACCTTAACTCTAACTCTAACTCTAACTCTAACCTTAATTCTAACTATAACCCTAAACCTAACTCTAACTCTAACCTTAACTCTAACTCTAACTCTAACTCTAACCTTAACTCTAACTCTAACCTTAACTCTAACTCTAACTCTAACCTTAACTCTAACTCTAACTCTAACTCTAACCTTAATTCTAACTATAACCCTAAACCTAACTCTAACTCTAACCTTAACTCTAACTCTAACTCTAACCTTAACTCTAACCTTAACTCTAACTCTAACTCTAACCTTAACTCTAAATCTAACTCTAACTCTAACCATTAAACGTGTGATATTTGACGCAGTGTGAACACATACGTGAAAAGCTCATAATACCTACAGAAAACACTCCCATTAAAAGTGTTGAGTATATTTACGCAATTTCATGAGCTGGTGTTGAACAGAAACTCTGTCCAGTTTTCCTCCAGAGGGAAAAAAAACACCATAACTTTCTTTTTCGTTTGACTGGTCTAAACATCCATGATGAGGCAACAGCAAGACTTTCTGTCTGTTTGTCTGTTTTTCTTTCTCCTTATTTCACCTGCACCTGAGCCATGAATAATAAATGAGTTTTCTAAAAAGGCTGCCTGAAATATTTACCCTCCGCCCGCCCGCCCACCTGCTCTGCTTTCTACAGTTTGTTTCCCTGATGAAGTTTTTCCGTGTGCGTGGAAGATTAGTGTTGATCTTGCTGAGTTTCTTTCCTCTCCGTCTTCCTCCTCTCTTCTACTCTGCGTACACTTTCAAGCGTAAAATCACCTAAATCGCGCTCCTTACCAGTTCCAGCCTTGCTTGCTGGACGGCGAGTATTTATCCATCAGAGCGGTGAGTTTGAGCAGCGACAGTTTCTGCAGAAGGATGAACTGGGAGACGGACTGGTTCTCCACTCCTGGACTGGGAGGCAGGGTGGGCAGGTTCTGTTCGCTGGACCAGTGAAGCTGCCGACTCACTCTGCTGGACACATGAGTACAAACACAAAGCAAAAACCATTCAGTGGATGACACAAGAAGAACCGACAATATATAACACTAGAGAACTATTTGAAAAAATGCTTCTGTTGAGTTCGATTTTTATGCTGAATAAAACTAAAATTGTCAGGCTGATTCTAAAATTGTACAGTTTTTTTCTAGCATGTCAAGTTTTTTCTCCACAGCTTAAACTCCAGATAAGCTAAAGTCCACTGATCAGCTGTGGTCGGACTCTGCAGCTGATTCGATCGGACTCATCTACAGCTACGTGGACACGTGTTTGTTCAGTCACAACTGAGGCAGTGCAGTGAGAAGTGTGTGCAGCTGTGATAGGTCAGAACTAATACCACTAGAATTATAGGAGACATATCCAGTGTAAAAACATAATAGTGTTAAATAAACACTGCAGTCATGTCTGTTTCTTTCATATTTTATTGTATGTCAATATTTGAAAATTGTTATAAAACAAGCACATATCTGTTAAGTACTGTATTTTTCATATTTTTTTTAAGAAATGGGGATCCTGTAGTTCAAAAACTTAACGTGATAGAGAAAAACTGGGATCAGTTTTGGATTCCGCACCTAAAAATTAGTTAAACACAGCTGTCAGACCAAACTCCACAAAAACTGTGTTTCCCAGTGTAATTGGATAGACATAACCACGGGAATTTATAAGATGGAAAGAATAACCTTCACTGTAAATTTGAAGATGGATTTTTTTTTTTTTTTGTGCAACGCCGGGAGGGATGGATGAAATATGTGAAGCCTTTGAAATCCAATTTTACTGAGATAACTTTGTGAATATGAAGTCCTCTGAAGGAAATGTATTTTTATTTATGTGTTGTTTCTTTACTCTGTACAAACACTATATGGACAAAAGTATGTGGATACGTTGAATTCAGGTGTTTTCTCCTTTTTTTCCCCCGTTTTCTTCTTGTTCTATGAATGTTAAAGTATTTTTAAAATGTATCATGTGTTTGTCTGAAGCCGTTCAGCCTGGACAGACTTTTCTATGTCAGTCATGTCTTAACGGTTTTCCTCCAGTATATTTTAATTATTATTTATTTTAATCTAAGTGATGTTTGTCTCCTTGGTCGTTTTGTCCAGGACCACAGATGGAAATTAGCTTCTCTGCTAAAATCTAGTGCATGTATCTTGTTCTTTGTAACTAATGCTAATACATACTGTCCTGTAGCTAAATAAATAAATGAAAAGAAATAACAGGGGTCTGGGATTCAAAACAAAAATGACTAATCAGTGACACAGTCTTTTAACTGCATCAGCCAAAAGAAAAACAACAGCTCAATCAGTGAAACTTAAATTTGCTGAGAAATCCTACAACTGTTAAAAAAAAAAAAAAAAAAAAAATTACAGTAGAATTAACACCAAAAAGTTGTAAAATTGCAGAAAAAAAAACTGTAATTGTATTTGAAAAGTATGTAGAAATTATATATTTCTATTGTTTTGAGAAAATGCCATAAAGTTTAATGGGAGATTTTTTCTTCCAAAGTGAGATGTGAAGAAAGTAAATGGTTCGCTGTGATAAAAATATTCTCATTTACAGTCAGAGCATGAAAAATATTTTAAAGATTTAGGGGAAGAACATTTTAAATCATAAAAAAGAAAAAAATCAATGTTGAGAGAAAAAAAAAACATCTCTCAACGATAACAATATTATCAAAACTAACTGAATGTAAAAGTCATTGGTAATCATTGTTGCGTGGGATAAAAATGCAATAATGTGCGAGTGTCGTGTGTTTTTTTTTTTTTTTTTTTTTCATAGTTGGAGGCTGAGGCAGGTAATCAAGGCATTACAATAGCCCAGACATGAGGAAATAAAAGCATGAATCATTCTCTCTGTGTTACTAAAAGATTACATTGTTCTGATCTCGAAAATATTCCCGAGTCGGTAGAAACATGATTGTATCAGTTTTCTTTGCGTCGTGTCCAAAGCTTAGGTCACGCTCGAAGATAACACCCAGGTTCTTAGTGGTGCCCCGGAATATCTGGGATAAGGCGACCGGACTCGATTATGGAGGTGTTTGAAGCCCATGATAAGCACTTCTGTTTGGTCTGAGTTTAGTTTTGACACAGTCTCTCACACCAGTTTCCCAGCTCTGTAGTGTGGGCAGATTGAATATGAATAAAACACAATATTAGTGCAAATGTGAAGGTAAGAGGGAGGTGTATTTCCATAAAATGTTACGTGACTGTTGAAAACTTGGGGGAAAAAAAAAAAAAGGTACAAAACATTTCATAAATTGGTTTGGAGACACCTAAGGTTAGCTCATATTGTATTCTATTACATATACAGATGTAGAGATAGAGATATTTATATATATATAGACTTTATTTCCAACAGAAGTAGGCAAAATAAATTCCAGATTTAAAAGGACACTCACGGTATATAGAACTAAATAAACCAAAAAAGAAAACAAATGTACGCCAAATGTATAAATATTTTATTATTACTTATTTTTGTGCCTTCCCACTGTATCCCATTTTACAATAATATAAATGCAAAATGTAATGCTTTTATATTTGGTACTTTTTAATAGATATGTGAATAAATGATATGATGATGATGATGATGATGATGATGATGACGACTGTGGCTCTTTAACAATACTTATTGGAGTAGGAAAGAGCTGAGCCTGTACTGTTTTACCCCAGTTTTCCATGACTTGTCTAATCAGCTAATGAACACAGACTATAACCAAGAATAGGACAAAAAAAAAGAGAACACATGTTTCTATACCGTTAATAACTATTATTATTGGACTTCCATTCATTGTTACTATATCTGGAAAATAAGGTTTTTATACGTCTTTTTAAATTAGTAACTATTGGATTGTTTTGTATTCTATGCCATTCCATCCCACTCCACACTATTCTGTTCTATTCTATTCTATTCTATTCTATTCTATTCTATTCTATTCTATTCTATTCTATTCTATTCTATTCTATTCTATGTTTTAAATCTTGACTGATTACATTTCTTTGCAGCTTTTATTGACCGCTCCTCTCACCTGCTCTTCCTCTCTGGCTCGTCTCCGTTCCCAGGTATCCTTTCACAGCCTTCTGCCTCCTCCTCTTCCTCCTCCTCCTCTTCCTCCTCCTCTTCCTCATCCTGGTCCTCTGGATGCTGCACCTCCAGGTGGATGTGGCTAGGAGACGAAGGGCAGGAAGGGGATGCGGCGTGGGCAGATGAGTCCTGGGAGCACGAGGAGGAGGAAGAGGAGGAGGAGGAAGATGAAGAGGAGGAAGATGAGGAGGAAGAGGAGGAACCTCTCTGAGAGTCATCCTCTGACAGATTTTCACTCCAGGAGGACACCAGCTGCTGAAGGTTGCTGATTCTCTCCAGAACACTGTCCAGAGCTGAAAACACGTCCTCGCCCGCCATCAGACGACTCACCTGGAAGAAAAAAACGACAGCAGATAAAGGAGAGTCACAAAAAAAAAACAGAAAACAGAACATACATTTATCTAATGAATGGATGAAGCTGTTATTTCCTCTCACCAGTATTTCTAATTAATTTCCAGGACTTTCTACGATATAAAGAAAATAAAAACAAATGTTAGCTTTGGCTGTGTAAATACAATTATATAATGTACACAGTCTAATCCAGGGATGTTCAATCTAAGGCTCCAGGGCCAAAACCGGCCCGACAAAGGTTTCAATCCGGCCCACAAGCATGAATTTACAAAATGGAAAAATGTACCTCGAAATATTAACAGTCAAGGGTGTCAAAGTGCATGAAGGAAATATTTACAATTACAGACTATTCGCACTATAACATGTGAATAACCTGAAATGTTTTACAAAAACAAGGTGAATTTTAACAAAATAATAGATTCACTGCAATCTGTAAGTGTGTTAATAATAATCTAAGACATAATATTCTTGAAATTGCACTTATTTTTCTTAACAAATGTCAGGTTTACATGGTTGTTGGGCTCATTCATGTTTTCATAATGGAATTTGACTTTTTTCACATTAGAACAAAATGAAAAATGTTGATTATTGGGTTTGTAAAAGTTGTTATGCCTATTATTTTATTGGTTTACAGGTAATAATAATAATAATAATAATAATAATAATAATAATAATAATACATTCAATATACCAAGTATTGTAATACTTTTGGCCTCCGCTGTATATGTTTCTTTCTTTGGTCAAATGCGTCTCTATACTGATTTTGACCCATTTTGATGCATATAAACAAAAGTTCATGCATGTGTCTGTCAATAAAATAAAACACCATTTCCAAACTTCTGAGAGCGTCTGTAGAACACATTTAATCATAAAATACTGGTGACAGGAAGCAGCATTTTTGCGTATGTGTTCAACAATGTGGATTTCTGGTCCAGAAAGAATAAACACACAGATATTCTTAGCCTTTAAACACAAATATCTCACAACAACTGCCTTTGAAACAGTCACAATGAACTTCCAAAACTCAATTACCCTCCATAAAACACAGAAAATGTCAGATGTCCGGGCTGTGTAATCAACAATCTGTTTCTTTTTAACCTCTTTCCGGATGATTCACTCCATTTTAGAAGACTAGCTACCTCTCTTTTCCTTAAGTAGCTCTTTAAAAGTTATATCCATAATGGATATTTTAATATTTTACATCCGTTTTTATGTTCTTAGCCTTTCTCCAAATGGCACCTCTCCTCCGTTAGAAAAAGAAAAGGTGATTTATGTCGTCTGCCAGAGATGACTGTATAGTTTCAGTCCAAAGTGGAATTTGATGTGAGTGCTCACGCAATGATTTTTGGCTTCATGGGAAAACTAAAACTCCATATGGAGCTTAGCTTCACAGGATCAATTTCCTCGATTGAATTACCTGGTTTTATAGATTTTTATTTGAACTTTATTATGCTTTATTCACTGATTTATCCTTTAAGTAGAAAGACAGGAAAAGCCTGGAAGTCTGGCTCTGTTACCTGACTGAATAGTGATTTTTATATTAAAGGGGAAATGGTTATTACATTTACTGCTGTTTGGAACTTTGGACCTAATAAAAAATAAAAAACAGGAAACAATGGCTGCTGTGTTCTTGCACAGATTGTCTGCCTGCCTCAGTATTCACTGGGAATAATTTATTTATTTACTTTCTCTATTTCTAATTATGTTGTGTTATTGAGTGAAAATGCTACTTTTTCTCCTCACCATTTATTTATATAATTGTTTATTACTGATGTTTTTAATGCACAATCTATATAAATCTATATTTAATCTTTAGGCTAAAGTTGCATTAATATCTAAAAGTTTATTACTATCCTTTGTTTATCTTAGGTTGGGGTCAGTAATTAGTCAAATGGGTTATATTTCATACATGACAAAGCAAGAAAAAAGTCTAGTTTATTTTATTTAGGTGAAAAAATATGTTCTAAAGCTACAAGAACTACAAGAAAAGTAGACTGAATAAAACAGGATTAATATGGGTGTACACTTATTCAGAATATCCAGATGATGGTCTTTATACAAACCCTCTCCATTTCAGAAAACTAGAATATTCAGAATAATACTGCAATAGGGTGTATGTAAAACAAAACAGACAAAAATCCATAAACACCCATCAAAAAGCAATCGAAATAAACAAAAAAAGCCTCATTAAACTCCAAAACAAAAACAATATAGTCAAATTAAACAATAACAGAAAAATAACTGAACCCCAAAAACAACAAATCAACAAAAACAAACAAAGCAAACAAACAACAGAAATAAATGAAAACTCCAAAAGAAACAAATAAAAAATCTAAACAAAACAAAGAAATTCCACAAAAACACCTGAAAAACATAAAAATACATAAATAAATAAATAAATAAATAAGAATCCATAAAACAAACCAAAGCCTGTATCTTCTATCTTCCCACTCACCTCAGACTCGACGCTGATCCTCTCTGCGTCACTTCCTCCGCTGCTTCCTTCGCTTTCGGACAGCAGCTGGTCGGGTACGTTGTCGTAGACGCTCAGACGGTGGTCCAGCCCACTGAGCGGGCTCGGGCTGACGGCGTCACATGACGGGGCCCGACCGGCGGCGGCGGCCAGAGCTGACGTCCCGCGCCGGCAGCTGTGCCTCCCCCGGTAACCATGGAAACTCCCAGTCCTCCAGTTGACGGACGTGTGGTCCATGATGGGGGACAGGATGGTGTGTTTGTGGGACAGGGATGTTGGGAAGGTCCCCGGTTTGTGTCCGTGGGGGATCTGGAAGACCAGACTGTCATGGCTGCTATTGTTGTTGTTGTTGACCTGGTTTCTGTAGTCCTGCAGAGTAAACAGACGCAAAATCCAAATGTTACCAAGTGTATTTTTCCTCATTTCTAGTCCAAATATCTCATCACACTTAAAATAAGACAGAATCACCTAAAGAGG
>JAPTYQ010000007.1:32025163-32035582 GCA_029814465.1 Ostorhinchus cyanosoma
CCAATGTGGTCTCCAGGGTCTGGAAGGTCCAATGTGGTCTCCAGGGTCTGGAAGGTCCAATGTGGTCTACAGGGTCTCCATTGGCAGATTTTTTTGCTTGAATTTAAACAGAAAATAAATCAATAAAAAAAAAAAATCTGCCAATGGAACAAGTGGCAATTATCTTTGTAAGATTTCTTGAAATCAGATTTTCCAGATCTATCGTCTAAAAATCAGTTCTTATATTTCAATGAAAAGTTCCTCTTTAGGTGATTATGTCTTATTTTAAGTGTGATGAGATATTTTGACTTGAAATGAGAAAAATACACTTGGTAAAATGTGGATTTTTTCAGTGTAACATTCTTGTTTTGTCCAATAACAAACTAAAGTTGAAATGTTGAATTTCAGAGTATTTCGATGCGTCTCCTCTAAAGGGTTAATCTTTACTAGTGAGCACTAATTCAGCAAACGTGGGTCAAAGCTTTGGGGTCCAGATGAGCATAGACAGCAAACACAGAACGGTCGGCTGAGCACGTAACCGCAGGATCCTCAGTTCCTCCGAGCATCCACAGACTCTGTGTCCAGTTTCCTGGCGCTGGGAGGGCGGGGCCTAATCACACGTTCAGATCTCTTATCTGAGCCCAGAGGGGCCGGATCACCACTTCCTCTGAGACTAAGTCATTTAGAAGAGGAAGAGGCCTTTGCCTGAAACAGGAGCTCCTGAACGCAGATACCATCACACTTATGTAATGGCACCGAAGGCCACAACCAAACATGCAGCCTGGGTTTGGACTTTATTGTTGTTTCTGACAGGTGTGGAGTGTTTTCTTCCTCTGTGGGCTCATATTTCATGTTTGGAATCAGGTCAGATGTGATTTAAGGTCATTAAGTCTGATTGATTTTCATTCCAACACCTAATTTCTTCCTTTTTTCTTTGCTCTTTGTCCATGTTCTGTTGAAATCCAATTACAGACTGACATTGGGCTTGATTTCACGAGAGTTTTTAATTCAGAATAAAGGTTAATTCTGCTTTAAGATGACCATGTAAACACCTAATTCCACTCGAAAATGACTATTCTGAATTAAACTTAATTCAGAATAAAGTCACTGGTTAATTACACCTTTAATTCTGAATTAAATAATTCTTCAGACATGGAAACAGTTAATTCCTCTTTGACGTTATCCCCTTCATTCTGCACATGCTCCTTGTCTTGTCCTGTCACGATGGCGCACATATTCCACGCTGCTGGGATTGTTGTGGGAACATATTCCAAGATGGCTGCCCAGAGCGTCTGTGGTTCTAACATCCTTCTCTTCTTCAAAATGAATTAGTCTGTTGATTCAGACGAGCTGCTGCTTCATAATTATTACAAAAATAAATGCAAAAATTATGCATAGTATCTGATCTTCCATGTTACTTGTTGAAACGAAAAGAAACTGGACGAAACTGTTTTTTTGTGATAGACATCATGACGTCACGTCCACGTTCTGTCAAATCAGAACGCTCTCTAATTTAAATGTTTGCTCGGCTTTACCAATTACTTATTTTTCAAGAAGTTGGATTGAAAATTGTTGTTCCTGAAATCAAAAATAAATTTTTTTTTACCTCCACGAAGAATCCTTCATCTTTTCACCTTCTTATAAATAAATAATAATTCTTTGATTTATTAATATGGTTCAGTCATGTCGCTATTATTTGGTTTTACTGAAGAAAATGATGTCCACAGGTAATGATAAATAAAATTTGGAGCTGAAAACTCCCCTTTTGACCTTATATTTTATCTAGAGGGATTGTTTTAATTTCTTTGAGATGTTTGATTATTCATATTCAATGCATGTATTAGTCATTTAGTTTTCCATTTTTGAAAAGGAGCAAAGTTAGAAAACATGAAATATTAAAAACCAGAAAAATGGAGAACGTAAGCCCTTCTCTTTAAGCTGTTACTGTACATATTGATTTAAACCCCAAGTCTCAAAGTTAATTAGTAACCAGAGAAACATTCATGGCCCAACTAATCTCATCCAGAGAGTCCAATTAGTCTGAGTCGGAGCCGTCAACGTATTGATGAGACAAAACGGCTTCAAAATGTTCAAACTAATTTGCCAACATCAAAAATGTACTTCCTATCTCTCTATTCCAGCAGAAAAAAAAAAAAAATTTAAAAACACAGAAACACAGAGTAAATTTTTCAGTCACGGCTAAGCTATTAGATCAACTTTAAAGTGCATGATGGTTGTGAACACACATACAAGACCTCGACCTATCGACTAATTAACAGCTCAAGAGGAAAAGTGAAGTAATTACATTAAGAAACATGTGAAGCAGCGATGAAAGCACTCCTGTCAAGAAAGAGAGTGAAAAAACCATTAACCTCTTTAACTTGGAATTAATTGACAGAAATTAAGAACCATCATGTACTTAAGATCTGCATAAGTATAAATCATATAGTTTTCTGAATAGTCTTCACATACAGAAACATGGCTGCAGCAAATACACCTGGAAACAGGTCTTCAGTGCTGTTGGTTCTTATATGTAATCATACATCATCACCCTGGGTATTAGCGATGTTCGATACAACCGATTTCAGGCTGATATCCAAGAGTAAAGCCTTCAAATTAGTAGGAAAGTTCACTGCAGCAGTAACAAGTGGTTCCAGGCACAACAAGCCCCGCCCCTCACACCTACTGTAGCTTATTTTGGCATCGATCCACCTGATGTCATCATGTCTATGCATGTGTCGATGTCAGCGTATCAGTTGCCTCCAAATATTTGCCAAGTCTGAAGTAAAGTGAAACAAAATTGATGTTTGCAAAGACAAGTAAAATTTTGCCCATTATAAGGAAATGGAAGAAGAAAAAAGACTTTCAGAACTCTTAAAAAAAATAAAACTTTGACCTACTTTTCCTAAAATGTAAGGACATCAACCCAATTTGGTACGAATTCAACTAATATTTTTGCTGCTACAGAGATTTGAAATATCATCCATTATAAGAAAATGGGGGGAAAAAAGGCTTTGACCTAATGTTAAAAAAATGTCATAAGATTTATTCTGGATCACTGGCAACAAACAAACCAGATTTGGAATAAATTCAACCAATAGTTTTGCTGCTAGAGTGTTCACAAAGAAAGAAAGAAAGAAAGAAAGAAAGAAAGAAAGAAAGAAAGAAAGAAAGAAACCGAACCAAAAACAAAACTCCTTTGCCTCCCATTCGGGGGGCGGAGTAAATTTAATAAATTGAATTCTACCCAAAGAGAAAAGATTTCATCAAGTGTCATTAAGGTGTAATTCCACTGGTGTCCACTGGGGGCAGGTCCAGAATGCAGAGGCTTCCAGAGGTTTACACTGACCTTCTGTCTTCAAATACAGTCAGGAATGTGTTTTCCAGGATTCATTCTGGTCACATCCATTTTATTTGGAACCTCTAATATTGATCTGGTTCAACTGCAGATACTTTTTTCCTCTTTTAATTAGATCTCAGGATGAATAGAATCTGTCATGTCATGTTTGTTTGACAGCTCAGATTTGCAGAGTTGGATTTCTGTAAGGAAGTAATTTTTTTTTTCCTAATAGACCACTTGACTCTATCTACGATTAATAGGTTCCAGAAACAAGACTGTAAAATCATTTTCTTAACGGTGTTTTAAGGCTCAGAAGGTCATTTATGGTGAAGAAATTTCCGCTTTAACAGTGAAATACATTCATATTAAAGGGAATACGTTCATTCATGTATTTGTTAAAAATATATTGACAGTGTTTAACCAATTAACTATTTCCATTTATGTTTGCAGAATTATTATTTACACATTTAAATATTATCATTTGTAGTTTACAAGCAGCTAAAATAATCTGTTGAATGGGCTTTTATCTAAATCACTTTAAGGTCACGAAAGGTCGCTGGTTCAAAACCGGGTGGAAACAGCTTTTCACCCGAATGAAGGACGTTGTTATCTTTGTGTAAAATCAGTTTCTAACTCACTTGCTGAAGCTGAATTGTGATTTATTGTGCTTTGTTTCTGCAGAGTTTAGGCTGGACTTGCTTGGTTTTCACGTATATCCTCCTGAGACCCCAGAAAGTGTTTTTTTTTCTTTTTTTTCTCTGTTTTTGCTTTTTTACATTAAACAGTTGTCTTGATTGGACACTGCATAATCCATTCAGATACATTATTTAAATTATTCTTATTTATTATTTATTTATTATCTCTAAAATGGAATGTCCTTTGCAATGGATGGGATTTTTTTAAGTAAAACTGTCAAACTTTTGTCCCATGCATTACTGAATATACACATATACTTAGGACTTGTTTCAGACTTAACACCTCCTTGTTGTTTCCACATGCGTAACTTCCTCCCATCTCTGGTTATAGAATAAAAACACATTAACTGTAGCTGAACTGAGGTTTACACAGTTTACCAAACCTTTCACAATAAAGCTAGAGACGTGTGTGAGAGTAAACTTATAAAATTTTAATATTTTCTTTTTTTTTGTACCTTTGTTTACTTGCACCCTTTCATAAATAATTATGTCATTTCTATTTGCAACATAGTCTGACCATCATAACCGCCAAAAAATAAATAAATTAAAAAAATCATAATTTGGATGCAGCTGGATTCTTTCTATATGATTTTTGATGGTAATAAAAAATCGCATTGTTAACTTCTAGAAAACTCAAGCCATAAAACCACTAAACTCTCACAGACACAGATAAAAACCCACACGCCCTGTATTTTAGTTATGATACTGTACGGTGCTTCTTAAATAAAACGGCCTTGAACTCAACAGGCAGAACATGGTGTGACTCACGTGTGACATCGACCCTCAGTCTTGCAGATATCACTGCATTAGCTCATCTGTAAACTCGGGTCTGAACTCTTGTTGCAACACGATCCTGAGAGCGTGTGCCAGTGGAAAGATGACTTTAGTGACTTCAGATAAACACTCTGAGGTTAGAGTGAAGCCTGTTGGGTCATTTCAAAGACACAGATCTGAGGCAGAGCACCAGGAAAAACCAAACTATGAAGAACAGACGCCTTCAGAATGCAGGCAAATGTGGCCCGAATCTGATTTTTTTTTTTTTTTTTTTTTTGCGCATATGTGACCAGTATCCGACCTGTTAAAGATAGTATGAACAGCGCAAATCTGACTTTTTAAAATCCGACCCAGACCACTTTCATATATGGTCCTAAATCCAATATGTATCTGATATTCCGCAATGTGACGTCGCATCTATCCGACCTTTATGTCATTGAAATATGATAAAAGTGTTTCGCATGTGGGTCATTTCAGGGTCGCATTCAGTTCATACTCAAAATTGATAGAGGTTGCATTGATGTATAACATGAACGGGCACACAAACAAATCAATTTTCGCCCCAAAAAACTCTGAATTGTGCATAAGACCTGCAGTCTGAATGGAGCCTAAAAGCACTTTTACACTGTGTCTGTGCATGTGTGTATATGAGGGTGGGGGTGATAGCATGATTATCCGAGCACAAGTGAAAGTGAAACTGACAGGCTTTACTCTTCCTCTAACTCTCCGGGCTACACACAGGAGCAGCGGCAGAAGCTCCGCAGCAAAAAAAAAAGTCAATAAATCAGCTAAATATTGACTGGTGTCGATTAATCGGTGAGATCCGATAATCGACCCGATTTATGAGTCAGGCTCTAGTTTTGATGCTTTCAGTGAGAATCTATAATGTAAACGGTAAATAAAGAAAAACCAGGTGAGGCCAAACTTTTGCCTGGTAGTGCATATATGTATATTTATAGCTGTACGTGGCTTAAAAAAAAAAAATTATGTGTTTTTCTTGTATCTTTTATCTGACTCTGAACGACTACACCAGAGTTCTTACGTGTTTGCACAAATGGCAAATCCACGTTTTGAATCTTGTTTCTATCTCCAGAGGCATTTCAAAGGCGGGAACAAATGATCCACCATTTCATTTACCTGGAATTAAAGGCGAAATACTCCCGTAACAGAATCAGTGTATAAAAGAGGCTTAAAACTGCACGTGTTTGTTAGTGTCAACAGGAAAATTACCTGCAAAAAACTGTCTTTATTAGTCAAATAAGATGAAACAAACTGCATGAAACTGGAATAAATATCAGAAAGTTAATACAATATGTCTTCGGTGCTTAGAAAGTGAGAAATGATGACATCAGTGTGGTCTGGGAGGGTTCAGTCTGTCATTGGCTTAAATTTAGGATGTGAGTCATCAGTGACAGGTGGTTAAAAATACTCTGAAGGCATTTAATGACACATTAACTGCACCCAGGCTGTATTTCATTAAAGCTGGACATGACTGACAAGAGCAACGACTCCTTTACCTATAAAGAAAAGGAATGTCAACCTCAGTTAGACAGCCAAATTATATCCGGTTAAGATTAAGACTTGCAGATTTAATTTACATATATATTTCCTTATGTGTTGATAAAATGTTCCCCTGTCAATATAAGACTTTACTACACTTTCTTTGAGTTGTTTTCTCATTATTATAACGATAATAATAATACGTCTGAAATCATTTTACTCAGAGATGAATATTGTCCTGCTTACATCACTACGAGGGGCTCAAATCTTTCCTTTTTTCCTACAGTTGTCATGAAAAATGTACTATTTAATCTATGACTGATTCTATCTGCAGTGTCATGTGGGGCAGGAGTGACAATAGAACAAATGATTAATAGATTACACGATAAGAAATGCTAATAAAAATATAGAGAAAAAAAAATCATTTGAGAAATGCCACAAAAGTAGCACTGGGTCTTTATGGGTTAAGTTTAAGAATATAAAAAAGTGTACACAGGGATGTCCTATTCCAACAAAATACTCAGTTTAATTGAAAAGGATGTATTATAGTGTTATATTTTGACAAAATATAAAGTCCAACCCCTAAACTATTTGATTATATATATAGAATTATAATAGTTTTGTGTCATATTATTTATTTCATTGATTGTTGCTCCTGTATCAGCTGAACTAATGACACTAAATGTTTTTTTTTTTTTTTTTTTTTTTAATAATTAACCCTGTAAAATGTGAACCATTAAATCATTGACAGAAAATGTCAGTTCTTTGAAACTGGAGCCTTTTTTGGGTCCTTCTGAACAACCAAAACATTTTTTTTTTTTCAAATATCATTTTCCATGTATGAATTTCAATTATGTATCATATTTGAAGCTTCAGGTCTCAATGCTCAAATATTAGTTTTGAACAAACAAAAACATAATATAACACAAACACATCAAACAAATTGGTCATTCCTTTTCAAAACTGGCAAAGTTCTGCCTCTTTCCTCATTAATGACTGTCTTGTATGATTGACTTTTCCATTGGATATATGCGCAAAACTTTACTGATATTAACTAAATGTCAAAAAAACATAAGTGCGCAATATTGTTTTTTCTAGTGCGATGATTTGTTTATTTATTACACAGCAATGAACGTAAATATTGTTTACAGATATATTCATTATTATTATATATTACCCCTTTATCTCGAACTAAATTAAAAAATAATTGGGTTTCCTGGTGTGTCCACACATACCGCAACAAGTTTCTTTTAAATCTCTTCTTCTTCTTCACTAATGTAGCATCCATCAACATCCTTTTTTTTTTTTTTAATTGAATCTAATTGCACAAAAAGGTCTTTCCATTAAAGTTTTGTGCAATATACCAATTTCACTACGCAGTGAAAGTGAAAGTGCAAAATCTTTTCATTGAAAAATGACAGTTTAGCAAAATTGTCTTTTTTTCCATTAAGCTAATTTTTATGTGCAAGTTATATTTGCACAATTTAAGGGTCAATGGAAAATTGATTACCGTCACTTGAAAAGCCTCTGGTGAACAAATTCCTCCCCCTGGTGAATTATCCCTGTATTTGTATGTATCTAATTGTATACATCAGGTTTTTCAAGAAAAAAAATATCACACTGATCATCTAGAGGGCTTCAAAACTCATGATACCTTTGGTGTTATAGGGTTAAAATACTGAACTCTTTGTTAATTCAATGCCACAATAATAAAATATGGCTACCTTCGTGCAGGTTTCTAGGGTGGTTTCTACTGTGCAGTTCGGAAGTCAAATTATGGATTTCATGATTTACAAACATTGCGATAACATCTGTTTGGTCAAACCACCCAACACTACGACATGTTACGTAAGAAAAGGAAAAGGCGAGGCGCGTGATAGAACTGGTTAGAACCAAACAACTTAATGAATCCGAAGAATGTCGATTTGACTCGAATGGAAGCATATTTGAACAGTTCGAGTAGCGGCTGCACACAATTCTGAGAAATTCAGTTCCAGAAGCGAAAGTAGTCAAATTACATTAAAGTGAAGAAATATCTCCATAAATCTGTTCAAAAGGCCACGCGTTTAAAATAACCCACACACATTCAGAGAGATTCCTACGCTTTCAACAAGAGAAAAAGCTTTTATTCAGTTTCAACGGATCACGCTGCGTTCGTGGTGTTTTGTGGCCCACGGCCTTCGGACAAAAAAGAGCTTTCAGTCGACGCTGGAGTGCCTCAAATTCCACTTTAACCTCATGAATCAGGGCAAAAAAAGGCCACCAGCATGGACCAATACTGCACCACACATCCAATACTTCTATACAGTCACGAAAAAAAAATGATTAGACCATCGAAAGTCATCAAAAACAATGGTTATGCAATCCAGTACTAACTCCTATATTTATCACGTGACTAAAAAAAGACAGAAAAAGAAAACATGGAATGACTAAAAGCACTGTTTTGTCATAGATATTGATGGAAGAACTGAAGTGATTTTGGTTATTATCAAGAAAACATGGAAAATGACAGATATCAGCTCTGAAATTAAACTACTATGAGTTATTTTTGTTGTTATCGTTATATTTGTCCAAACAAATGTAGCTTTAGTTGCATTAGAATGAAGAAAAAACTGAAGAAAACAAGGGATGGTCGAATGATTTTTCTTTTTTCCAGGACTGTATAGAATAAAAGTAAAACACAGCATCATTCAAACAAAAGACAAATCCAGCAGAAAAGTAGGCCAGGCGCCGTATTCTGGTTCCATCACAGCTCAATTAGGTCTTAATTAATCTCAGCTCATTAGACAAATTACCCAATCATCTGTTTAATGAATGCCATCAACCACCTATTGTCAATTGTCATTAAAAAAAAAAAGAAAACAGACAGAATCGACAAGTTGCGATTCCCACTGAATCCCTCGGCTGCACATATTGAAGATCTCAACTAATGAACTTAACAGATACTCACTTGTGATCAACATGTTTAGGAGTTAAGACGTTTCAGAAGGCGGGAACTTTAACAAACTTCCATGTTTTATAAGAAGAAAAAATAAAAAAAAATCAGTTTTAATCCAGTGTCAGAGTGTTGTCATATATCCAGTGTTTGAACGCAGCAGTAAAGTCCAGTTGTCGTGGTCATGTTGGGCATCGTGTTAATGAAGTCATTGTTAAAGATTTCCCTTTTCCTCTACCACTCCCCTTCCTCTGGCCTGGACCGGACCATCCCAACGGCACTGGGGGGTTGGGGAATGGGGGAGGGCTTCCTAAAAATAACCCAAGGGAAACACTGCGGACCTATGAACGCCGGCCTGAGGATTCTGGGATCGACTGTGAATGTGTGAGACTCAGTGGAGGAATTCGCAGACAGGAATATCAAAAGTCGGAGATAAAATCTGTCATGTCTGAATGCTGATGAGGCGTCCACTTCAAGGAAACCATGGATCCCAGAACGAGCTGCCCACTTGGTACATTTCCATAAGCAAAGAGTTGGATCTGAGCCTGTTTTTTTTTGCTCTTCAAATGATTCAATACAGAAAATTACAGATGTATTTCCTTTTATTCAAGGCTCTGTGGTTTCTCTTGAATTTTGGGAGATTTTTTTTACGAAGTCCTTCCTGGGACAGTATTAACGGTCAACCTCTAAAACTGTAAAAAACTGACAGCGGCTCCAAAAAGTTCAGGTTCTAATTGAGTCTGAGTCAATAAAAATATCTCCAGAAGTCATTCAGGTCTTTTTTCGTATGGTTTCATATTAAAATATTTTGATATTTGTCGTATTTGGCCGTTTCACTGCCTCCTGGAGCTTCAGTTACTTGAATAAAACATATCTTTTTTTCTGATAAACAGCTCTAAAGCTCTAAACCACACAAACAAAAAGGAATAAACACCAAATTAACAATAAAAAAAATGTACAAAAATACAATTATCAGTGAAAATCTGCTATTTTCTTATTTCTAATTCACTCATTTATCTGCTCATAAAACCTTAAAGTTGAGGGTTTTGTCAGAAAAAGAGAAAACTGAAGACAAAGTAAAACATATCATTAACTGGACATAAACTAAGCATCTCCATTCACTGTCATTGATCCAACTCCATTGGTTTTACTGGTGAATCAATGTTGTAGAAGATGATGGCGTTTCCATGGTAACT
>JAPTYQ010000007.1:32107457-32118796 GCA_029814465.1 Ostorhinchus cyanosoma
AGATAGATAGATAGATAGATAGATAGATAGATAGATAGATAGATAGATAGATAGATAGATAGATAGATACTCATATTGTAACTAAAGATATCTGTGAACTACTAGTAAAGTGACCTATGCTACAATGTTGTTGATTTAAAAAAAGAAAAGCCTTTTAAAGCTGACGAGCATCTTTACATGACTTTGGACACTGTGCCCTCACTGTACTCCAGGATGAGCTTGTTGTAAAAGTGAAAGTAAATGATAGCGAAACTCTTTATGGGCCTCTGCCGGTGGAGAATACGCAGCTAAAACAGCTGAAAATGTACAACTGTATCAAAGTCTCGGCAGTGTTTTGAACTGATGCTGTTTGACAGGCTGGCATGGAAGTGAAATGTGCAGCTACTGTATTTTGTTTATCGAGCCAACAAAGAACCCCAGCCGACATCAAAACCCCGGCACAAAAGTTGCTACAAAGCTGTCCCAGTCGATGTGGTGAGACATCTGTTTGTATAAAGCGCAGCGGTTGTTCTGTGACACTGCTTGATGGTTTTGTTTTTATTTCTGCGGTATCAGATTTTCAGATACTAAACTTAGAAAAACTGCGGTATTGTGACAGCGCTACCGGCTCTACTCCTTCAGCCGACACCTTTCCACTCACTCCTCTTCTCTCGCTCCATTTCCTTCCCTCCCTTCAGTCTGACCGGCTCCACTTCTGCATGCAGGTCAGGGTGCTTAATTCATGTCCAGAGACATCGTTTCCTCATTCCCTAACATACTGAGCGAGGAAAGCCGACCAGACCTGCCATACATCGGGGCTAGACGACTCCCTCCCTCCATTCCCTCCGCCTCGTCTTCTGAGAGCACGCGATACGGAGGAACGTTGCAGACGCTCCCCAGTGGACCCACTGATAACCCCTCTACCAAACCCCAGCCGTGGAACAGTGGCGGCCTGGATATCGCCCAGCCGGGGAGGAATAATGAGAACAAAAGCAGAATACATGCCCTTCTTTCTCTTCCTACACCCCCCCCCCCCCCCTCCACCTCCGTCCTGCTCTATTCTTCTCGTTTCGTTTTCTTGTCATGTTTGCCAGAGCATTCCGCATCGGCCTTCAGATGGAGGCAGAGCAAAGGGGAAGGGTGGGAAACGGAAATGATTGAGAGGCGGGGGAGCGGAGATATTCCAGTACCCACATCAGGGGCTTTCTCTGTGGTTTGCAAACAGTCATTTTGTTCAGTATCTTTACACTGATCTTAAGGTAATAAACTGGGGTTGACTTTGCCCAGGGTCTCCATTGGCATTCTGCTGGGTCTGATAACAAAGTGTGCCGAAGCAGATTGTTTAAAAAGATAGAACGGGCCGCTCCACATAGAGCCTTGCACTCTATTAGATGTTGATTCAGGGGCTTAATGCAGATAAAGAAGCTCTACACATGCTGTACAAGATGTAAGCCTATACATTGATGTGTAAAATTTCTAATCGGATATTTGTCATGTTAGACAGCACACGGCCTGCCGATCAATCAGATGACTGACAGCCAACGTACAGTATGTGTGCACATGAATGTCGATCAGGGATTGTGTGTGAGGTGGCGGAAAATCAGTTACACACAGCGTCAGAGTCGTCTGCCTCGAGTACGTGGAGGGTGATGTATGTACTGAGATCTCCTGCAGATCAGTCTGTATGGGAAGAGGGCTGTTGAGATTTTATATTTGTTATCTTAACCCTATGTTTAACTTCAAACTTTCTTTTTAGATTGCAAGTATGTATGCCATGCAGCTACCGAGAGAATAGGGGGAATTTTTTATGCCAGGTTGGTCTTATAAAAAACAGTATGCAAAGGTCATGAGGGCAAGTCCCACGACACTGCAAACATGAAGCGATGAAAAAAGATAAAGATAAAAGAAAGAAAGAAAGAACACAAGGGTAAAAAAAAAAAAAAAGATGCGATCCACAATATTCCATCCCACCGTGCAAAATAACATGAAGATTTTCGATTGTAAATTCTAAAATGCAAAACCACTGCAAAATACACCAATATTTTGTCACGTTCCGAGATTATTTTAGTCTGAGTAACTCCCAAAAGTCAAATTGTAAATGCATAATGATGCAAAATCAGCCAGTCCAGAGGAAAATAGTTTCTCAATTCACTGATCAATAAGTTAGTTCAGGGTCAAAATGTTTGAAAGCTGCAGGAAATTAAAAACACAAATAAATATAAACCGTAACCTGAAGCAATGGGTCTATAAATGAAAATAACCAGCAAAGAAATCACAAGGACGCCACTAAATATATTTTCATATTAAAAGCAGCATTTTTTTTGTGCTTCATTAAGCGATCACGCCACAGGTGAAAAAATGTACAACTCCACACAGATCTGCAACTTATTACAAGTACTGAGATTGTATGAATGTTGATAGTGTTTTGTCTGTAAAAGTATTCGAAATCAAATTAGCATGGTTGTGTTGTTAACAAGGATTTTTTTTTTTAGGTTTAATTAAGCACTTACATGTCTTTTTATACATGTTGAGTTTGGGTCATGTCAGAGAGGGTGAAAATCTGAGAGTGAAAACACTTGAATTGAGAGAGCAGCATCGGAAAACAATTTGTAAAGAAAAGCGAAGGATCTAAGAGGGGAATATGAATAATAAACCCAGGGCCAGTCATTTTTATTATTTCATTTCTGGTTTCATTTGCTTTTTCCATGCTGTGCAGTTTTGTTTTATGAATTGGTTTTCTTGTTTTATCATTTCAAACCTGGTATATCTTCATAAATTCTTATTTCTGCTAGTTTTGGGGAGTATTGTTTAGAAAAGCGACTTGTGCGGAGGGTTGTTCTTTTCTGTCATCTCTGAGCTTCTTCTTTTTGCACTTGATTTTGACTCAATTTCAGCTCAAGTGCATCTTCAAAAAGGCTGAAATTTGGCTGGGTTCGTCTTGACTACAGTATATGAATCGACACTTTCAGCAGTGAGAAATTGCTTTCTCCCCTCCTAGTATTGACAGTCTCCTTTTCTCTGTGAATGTTCCAGGTACTGGTTGCCGCCCTATGTGAAACCGAGGAACCTTCTCCTGCTTCAGTAGATTACAGCATGAGGACTGATCCGATACTCTGACCAAAGATCACTGGACTCTGGATTAGACCACTGAGGGCGGAGAAGACAGAAGGCATGAATAGAAGGAAAGTTTGCGTTTTGCTAGTGCTGTGGGTCATGGCCCACGTCAGCTCTCCAGGGTACGGACTCAGGGCCCTGCGAAGGACTACAGGGGGGCGGAGGGGGTCCGCGGGGCTGACGGGACAGGACGCCAACGGAGTGCCGCTCAGGCGCTCCAAACGAGGATGGATGTGGAACCAGTTCTTTTTGTTGGAGGAGTACACCGGGACAGACAAGCAGTATGTCGGAAAGGTAATTAAAAATCCTGTTATCTCTTGTTTTTGTAATTACATAAGGATTACAAAACCAGAGCCCGCTTTGGTCGAATCTAAATTGAAAAGTTTCAGATCACAAAATTTACACGTGATATCAAAGAAAACTCTAAAGTCTGTCTTCTTAAACGATTAAAATGCCTTTTTTTTTATGATAGCGTCATCTCTTTAAACAGACTGTTGCATGACATGTGTCAGGGAGGCAAAATGAAAATGCTCACCCATGTCATGACATTTATATCTATATGTCTGTATGTATCCTTTGACAGAAATATGTGCATAAATAAACAGCATCATATAGTATAGAAGAATCAATAACTCCTAAGAGACCACATCAACCAGCATGTTTGACTGACAGTGTAACTAACTAACATAACTAAGCAAACAAAATGTGTGGTTTGGCTTTTAAGGACCTGACAGTAATCGCTTTTCCATTGGACATCTGCGCAAAAATGTACTGATATTTACTAAATGTCAAAAAACAGACATGTGTAATTAAATGATTAATTAAAATATAATAGCAATAAAGTGTCATGTGCAAAGTTAAATGGATTTGTTCCGTCATGAGGACAGTGGAAATATGTTTATATCCAGGTTTGAACTTCTGGAAACATCCTTTACAGTCCTTGTAATACATGATCATTTGCATACAATTTTCAAATACATCAGGGGATGATACAGCTGCGGCAGATTTGACCTCCAGTCTAAAGCGTTTACGGGTGAAAATTACCCCGCTATAATTGGCGTCTGGCGCTGTACCAACAGCAAGTGACCATCGGCCTTTTCTCTAAATCTTATGCCAAGGGATTGATTTTCTACCGTCTGCAGAACTCTCATTTCCTCGCAAATCATTTGAAATAAAATACACTGAAGAGGCAAGTAGGATTTTTATTTTTTTTTTTTTGCCTGATGAAAAGAACAAATATCCACTGAAGCTTTAAGTGACATACCAAATGCTGATTATATCTACTGAACACATCACTGGAAAGAGCCTTAAAATCCAATTAGCACGAACAAAACCTAGAAAAACGGAGCAGATATTGAACAAACACACAAATGTCACACAACAGGATATTAACTGTTGAGGTGACGTATTTAAAACCTGTGCTTTCCATTTGTTTTCCATTCTCCAGGTTTGGCTGGAAAACAGTTCATGCCACTTCATAGCATATAATTCACAGACAAGATCCAGTAAAGCATCTGTTCCAGGGTTAGGGTCAAATTCATTTTAGTTCAGGGGTCAAATACAGCCTGGAATGATCTGAAAGTAAAGTAAGAACTGAGAACATGTTTACATCTGGAGGCTTCTATGAAACTGAGCTTATTTTGGGATCTGGCTTTTTAGACCCAATAATAAAAAATAATAATGAAGAAATATTTCTCCCCAGGATGTACCTAATGATGACCTCAAATGCAAAAAAAAAAAAAAAAAAAATATATCAACAATTACAAAAATAGGACCCAAATATGGACATTAAAGCTACCAAGGCGTCAGCGCATTTGATCTGAAAATATGGCTGTAAATGATCTTATAGAAACTATAAATAAAGACACTGTGTTAAAGGTGTCGAACCTACCCAGCCAGCCTGTCCTTGTGGGCCCCAGAAGGGTTACATTTATCATAAATCAGAATCACATTATTGATTATTGAATTATTGTCATCGTATCAAGTACTGGTGCAAGAATTTACAGACAAGACAAAGGCATTTACATAAAAAAATAAAAACGATGACGATGCTCAGTTGATATATCGTGCAGCACTAGTTCGGATTATCTGAACTGGAGATCTTGGCATAAAGGAGGGATGTTCAACTCTGGTCCTTAAGGGCCAATATCCTGCATGTTTTCCTCTTACAGAATACCTGATGGTCATTATTACGTTTCTGCAGAACTTTAGGTGCAGGATACCGACCCTTGAGGACCAGGATTGGACACCCCCGGCGTAAAAAGGACAAACAATCAAATGGCATCTAAAAACATGCAAAAGGTCAAAAATGCAGACGTACTGCTCACCAAAAAACGATAAGAACCGCCGAAAGATACAACGTCATATATTGAGATCAGTCCTCGTCGTGGGATCTGTGTAATTCCTGAAACCCTTCAGTAAATATCGAGACAAATCATAAACTTTCAGCCAGCATCGTACCAAATTCCATCTCAATTGGGAAAAGTTAAGTAATGAGGCTCCACAATCATCACTCAACTTCAGTCTGCTCCTCAAATCCCTGCAGCCTCACATTTAGCCAACTAACTGCAAATGGAAAACGGACTAACTGCAAATTGAATGTCGCCTAACAGAGGGGTTTCGGCGTGAGAGACGGTAAAAGTAGCAGGTTGACTTTCTTCGGAAAAAAAGTTGCTGGGGCAGCATGTTCTTCAGAGATCCTGGTTTGTGAATAATCTTCTGAAGAAGAGGAGGAGGTGTCTGAGAGCGTGCCCTTCAGATTTTCAATAAGATAAAAGTCACAGATCCTTATTTTTATTTTATTTTTTTCAGCTCAGAAGGGAGTTTACAACCTGTGTGTGTGTGTGTGTGTGTGTGTGTGTGTGTGTGTGTGGTTTCCATCCTCTACGTAGCTGATATGAAGCTTATTGTTTGGCCTCTCACTCTTTTTTTTTTTTCTCTCCCTACATCTCAATCCCTGCAGGCCTGTTGTTGCTAACCACAACCGCACACATACAGTCCAAAACAAACCCATAAAACAATGTCAGATCATTACCGAACACACACACACACACACACACACACACACAACTGCACACAGAACCCAGCTGAATGTCTTATTAAAGCTGTCATGATGTTAGCCGTGTTGGCTTTCACACTTGACTGTCAGCACACTGAAGAGGGGGAAATGTATTACCGCCAGCAGCAGAAGGTTCTCAACATGAGATCCACAGGCTCCCAGAGGTCCTCAAAGGTCCACTAGGGGGTTTGTAGAAAATGTGGAACAGTTCTAATCACACTGTGCAGAGAGAAAAGAAACTTTCCTCTGTGATCTCTCTATCACAGCTGAATAGGTTGACTCCCAAAATGACAGATTATTTAGCACCTAAATAGGATTAGGATCCCCACAGGCTGCAGGGGAAGTTGCAGAAAATGGGAAAAAAAAACAGGCAGCAGGACAAACAAATAACACAAAACCTCCACTGCTTTTAAGGTCTTTAAAGTATTTGGCAGAAAATACGGACGACATAACTTCCGTTCATAGTTTATAGGAATGATCAACTCTTCCACCACCTCAAGGATGTAAATGACAAATAATGAATCCAAGGATGTTACGCAGGTCTTACTGGTTTTTCAGGGTTGATAGTGAAATGGCAGAAATATTAACTGTAACTAAAGAACCCGGAGGAGTTTAATGTCAACGGAATGCGACAGAGGACGCCTTCTGTAAGCTCCACTTCCAGAGTCACCGCCCCCTTTGCTGAGCAGCCAATCAGAGAGGTTGTTCGTTCATTTATTCATTATCTGAACCCACTTTCTCCACACGAGGCTCACAGGGGGTCCCTGGAGCCGATCCCAGATACCTGAGGGTTCACCCTGGATATGTCGCCATTTCATCGCAGAGCTGGCGCACACTAGAAAAAATCTAATCTTGCCAAGTTTTTTTTTTTCACATTTCTAGTCAAAATATCTCATCACACTTAAAATAAGACAAAATCACCTAAAAAGGAACTTTTCAGTGAGACTTATTTTTAGACAATAGATCTGGAAAATATTATTTTAATAAATATTACCGATATCATTTTAACTTGTTCCATTGGCTACTTGAAAAAAAAAAAAAAAAAAAAAATCTGCCAATGGAACAAGTGAAAATTGTCTTTGTAAGATGTCTTGATTCAAGCTTTAAATTTTTCTAATTTTTTTGCCAGAATCAAGCAAAAAACAAAACAAAAACCTTGAACCAAATAATTACAGTTGAGAACCACAGCTCTAAAGGAACTGATTCTTTATTCCATCCTTATATGACAATGAATGAATGGTGTCATCAAAGCTAAAGGAAGCCTAAAGAAATATTAAGTGTGACTCTTTTTTTTTTTGTGGCAGAATAAAAAGAGAGGACGACCAAACAAACAAAGTGAACAGGTGGAGGTTCAGACAAGAAACTACCAGACAGTCTGAAGAAAATACAAGGAGTCATAAGACGACAAAAGCGAGGCCGCTGATGAAAGCGAGATGACGCCAGGGACTCTGTAGCGCCTCAGGACCTCAATCACCCCCCCCCCTACGCCGCCACCCCCTTCCGCCTCTCCTTTGTGTGTGAACCTCCCCGCCGTCCGACTGAGGGGAACAACGCCGGCTCCACTTTATCAGCAGCGACCACATTCACGCCGCATGAAGATGAATCGGTCGAGGGCTTCGCCGCTGCCCCAACGAGCGTGCGGGAGCCAGCAACGCAGGGAGAGAAACGAGTAATCCGCAGCCTCTAGTATCACAGGATCCAAAAAACAGCAGCCGGATCAGGATTAATGTGGGCGCCACGCTGCCCAGTTTACAGATACACAACCATAAAAGAGTCTCCAAGTTTTTTTTTTTTTTTTTTTTTTGGTGTTTCTCCTGTAATCCTATTCTGCTCTCGAGAGAAAACGTAAATAAAAATACCTTCATTTCTTTTCTTCCGACAGAACGTAAGACGAACGACAGAAACAACACAGGCTTATTTTATAGTAACATAACATCTCCAGACAAATAATGAGAACTAGATGGAGTTTGTAGCATTACAGGGAGTTGAGAAATTGCTCCCATTGCTCCAGGAAGCGTCTCAAGCTGAATGAGCGCTGAAGTGATGGAGGGTAAACTCCAGTATCACTTCATGGTAAAAGCTCAGGGCCAGACTTTGAATCATGAGCCAATGACTCCCTGGAAAAAGATCACTGAGTGGTTTTTAGGATGGAGTTGAAGATCTTTGAGACTGATTTTGGAGACTGATCTGATGAAATTGTGCCACTTTGTGCCATTTCTTATGGCGTTTGGCGTGCTATACCTACGCATTTTCAACCCTTCGCATATTATTCGGTGCCATTTAATCGCATGTCAACTTATGCCAAGATCTCCAGTCCACATAACCCCAACCCTAACCCTAATTAGGGATGGGAAACTAAGAATTTAATGATTCTGACACCATTATTGATTTTGCTTGTCGATCCGATTCCTTATTGATTCTCTTATCGATTCGTTTTATTGTTTATTGTTTGTACGGATCCTCATTACCTTCCACCATAGTGGTTGCTACTCTTCCTAGGGTGAAGGAATAAAAGAGTACAAATGGGTTATAGCGCAGGAGGGAGAGTGGGTCGTCCAATACCTGAAGGGTTGGCAGTTCCAATCCCGTTCTGTCCTACTTGGTCCGTTGTGTCCTTGGGCAACACACTTCACCCTCCTTGCCTCCAGTGTCACTCATACTGGTGTATGAATGTGTATGAATGTTCAGTGGTGGTCGGAGGGCCTGTCCCAGGGCAGCTGTGGCTACAGATGTAGTTTACCACCACCAGAGGGAGAATGTGAGAGCGAATGAATAATGGATCAATGATGTAAAGTGCTTTGGGTGCCTTGAAAAGCGCTATAGAAATCTAGTCTATTATTATTATTATTAGTTTGCATTAACTGTCTAATTTTTGGGTGGGGGGGGGTCACACCATACAACTGTACAAAGTGAAAGTGATACTTAAGACACTTTTCTAATTCACTATGTCTCTTGCTGTTGTGCATCTCATTGTCTTTTTCCCTATCTTCGGAACATTTATTTTAGGGGGGAGGGTGTTTGTCGCCCTAACCCCCCCCCCCCCGCCATATTAGAATCAGACCCAGTTTAAACTCTGGTGTTTGCTTTGCAACTAAATTCACAAGTGTCACTAAGTAACGTAACGTCAAACATGTGATGTGTGGGCAAATGTTTGAGCATTTTGGAGGGATTTTCCCCCTTTGAAGAAACGGAAGCTCTGACAGTGTTAAAGTGGTCCTGGTGTCATTTCTGCCTCAATGCCAAACTGGCTACATTCTGAACCAAAACAATGCAGCGTACATGTGACGTCATCACGCATGTGCAGTGAAGGCGGAATCCATAAGCAGAATGGTTTAGCAGGCAGACTAACGATCCTAAGGAATGGAGCCACTGGGACCAGTTCTCGATTCCCATCCCTAACAACAACCCTTGGTATTTGACATGGTGTGAACATAGTACACGTGGAAAGCTGAATTTTGCAAACAGATAACACGGCAATTAAAAGTGGCATGCATATTTACGCGGGTCACGGTATCATGTTGGATTTTGAGTCGTATCTTGTAGATATTACTCACCTTTACGCACAGGGAATGATCGGTTTGGCTGAAAAAACCCACAGCTTAAGTGTTGTTTTGTCATTTCATTCCCTTTTGTACCCTTTAGAAATAGTCATTAATGATTTTAGCTGGTATTAGTCGTCATTCTGGTGTCATTTAGCCTCTAATAAGTATTCTATTGGTCCTTTTTGCCTCTATTGATTAGCGTTAAAGAGCTAATAGAAAGTTTTGATGTCTGCAGAGTCAGACTTTCAAAGCATTTGTTTATAGAATGAATGAATCGCTCCCCTTTTTCTTTCTTTCTTTCTTTTTTTTTTAAACAAACTGCTCTGCTGTGGCTGTGATTCGACTAAGAATTACATTTATTATTAAGCTATTGGTAATTTGGTGACACGGTGGAAAAGCCTCACATTTATGAAGTGAGAGAGGTTTGAGGTTTGTCCTCAATATCTATAACAAAGATACACATTAGATTTTACTTTTAATAACTAATAACACTGAACTGCACTATTTTAATCACAGCATCCCGTGTTTAATCATCTGTTTTTGAGGTTATTATATCTGCTTGTTTTTAAAGCAGTTCAGTGGCTTGAACAGCAACAAAACTTAACATTTTTGCCCTAATTAGCTTACATACTTTACATCTAATATATAATGCTGTTATGTTGTTATGGTCGATTGCTTTTTGTTATTGTTGCTTCAACAGTTCAGCCTCTTGGCCAGATCTCCCTTTAAAATCGAGCCAATCTCAAGAGTCTACTTGGTAAAATATTGGTTAAATTAACATATGAGAAAAACAATGTGACATGTGTGTGAATACAGTAGGAAAATTCAATTGCATCAAATATAATGTTATAAAAATATAATGTTAAATATAATGTTTTGCAGTTTCCCGTCTGTCTTAATATAGTTTGTATGTTTTTGACCCCGCCCCCAAAGGGAAGGCGAGGGAATTGGTTTTGAGTTTGTTTGTTTTTTTCAGCAGTTTTACGCAAAAACTGTAGGATCAACTTCCATGGAATTATCAGGAAAGGTGTGAACTGGTCCAGACGAGATCCCATTATATTTTGATCGATGTAGGTCAAAGGTCAAGATCACCAAAAATGTGCTTTTGCAATGATACAAGATAGGGCAAATCAGGTAAAACATCTGCAAGGGGCGGGGTTTGTTGTGTCTGGCACCACTTGTATTATTATTTTTTTGGGGTTATTTTTTTAAATCTTATTTTATATTGTTTGCTTTTGCACTATCCTTATGCATGCACACTTTTTTTCTTGCATTTTATTCTGTTGCTACCTTGACCATTGAATTTCCCTGCTGTGGGATCAATAAAGTCTAATGTAATGTTATCTAATCTAAAACACTATCTTTAATACATTTGAAGTCAGGTTTACAAAGGAGCATTTTGCCAGTTTGTATTAGTACTGTGCTATTACTGAAGTAAAGGACACTTCTTCGAGTCCTGCCTATAGGGATGCACGTATCGATCCAGAAACATCGATACTTCCGATCTAGATGTGTGTTTTTTATAATCAATCTTCACATCAAAATATCGATCCCAAGTCCACTTTCACAAGAAATATTAATACTTTTATGACACTGAATCTGTTATCAATTATAAAAAAAAGTAAGAAGTGAAAGCTCTAGTCAAT
>JAPTYQ010000007.1:33137596-33147666 GCA_029814465.1 Ostorhinchus cyanosoma
GTTTGTTTCTTCACACTGAAAACAGTTTCAAAGTGACTTTTCTAAAGCAATCTCAGTAAACACTCCCTATCTTTCTTAAACACAGCGATACGAATTAATTGACTAAGTAAAATTAAATAAAATAAACACACAAAACAAATCAGGAATGGAAGCTGGTTTGCATTTGAGGTAGATAAGAAAGCAAGGCAGTAATTAAATAATTGAAGGTTAATCAAAAGCTGTCAGTCTAAATTATTTTAATTATAAGTGTGTAATATATATATATTTTTTTATTAACTGCATTATAATCACAACAACAGTCACACGTTATAATGTAAAAACAAAAAAGAAACACATGTACAAATTCACAAACAAAACATTTCTCTTACAAAGTCAAAAGGTTTAGATACAGTTTTAACTATGGAATGAATGTAACTGGAGCGCAATGACAAGTTCAGCTTTGATTGTTAATTAATGAATGAATTTATTTATTTATTTAAATCTGTATTGAAGATATAGATGCATACAAAACATTGATAGTTTTGAACATATATCAAGATGTCAAAAAGAAAAATTGAAAATGATTAAAATAATAAAAATTATAGATAGAAAAGAGAATAAAACAGAGTAAATTCAGTCTATTATGAAGAGTTGTTTATATGTTGTCAGGATTTTGGTGCTTTTATTTTGTTAAAGACGAATTGGAACAATAGATCCATGCACTAGAATTTAATTATGAAGACTTGATCAGTTTTATGGTTAAACCTATTAAATTTGGAGCAACTGCATCACTGTGACACAAACAAGGAAGAGGTTATAAAACTCCAGCCGACTTAAAGCTGCAAACAGCAATAAAAGTCAAAACAGCTGAGCTTTGCAAAACAATGTGTGACGCCTACAAGTGACAACGAATGGAGTGATTAAAAAATAATAATAATAAAAATCTGGATGTCTTAGTGAAATTGTGAGAGTATGGAAATGTAAATTATATGTTATAGCTTTCACTGTCAACAGATTTCAAATGTAATAAAAATGTCTTAACCCTATGACGCCAAGCATATAATATTTGATAAGTGAGTTTTGAAGCTCTCTATTTGATCAGTGTGGTGTTTTTTTCTTGAAAATCCTGATGTATACAATTAGATACATGCAATACACAGATAATCCACCAGGGGGAGGAATTCATTCACCAGAGGCTTTTCAGTGACACTAAAAGTCTGTCATCAATGAGGACGGAGGAAGAGCTTTGACAAATTGGTAATTCCTTTTAAAAATGATCAGACATGTTTGTGTTATTACTCTGCTCCACAAAGGAGAGGTGAGGGTATTGTTTTTGGTTTGGTTTTATTGTCCGTCCGTTTGTCAGTAACTTTACGCAAAAACTACCAGACCAATTTCCAGGAAATCTTCAGGAGAGGTGCGAGGTGGTCCACAATAGATCCCATAAAATTTTGGTGAATGTAGGTCAAAGGTCAAAGTCGCCAAAAATGTGTTTTCGCGATGGTAAGAGATAGAACAAATCAGGTAAAATGTTTGTGGGGGGCGGGGTTTGTTGTGCCTGGAACCACTTGTGTTATGTTTTTGTTTGTTCAAAAATAATATTTGATCATTGACACCTGATGGATCAAATATGATACAAAATTGAAACTCATTCATGGAAATTGATATTTGGAAAAAAAAATGTTTTGGTTGTTCAGAAGAACCAATAAAAGCTCCAGTTTCAAAGAACTGGAATTTTCTGTCAGTGATTTAATGGGTTTAACAGGGTTCATTTAGGGATTGGCTCAGAGAAAGAGTATATATATTTTTTTATTTTAATTTTTTTGTTACTTGATGCCATCATTAGGTACATCCTGGGGGAAATATGTCTAAATTTCATTTTTATTATTGGGTCTGAAAAGTTCCAGTTACCAAAATAAGCCCAGTTTCATGGAAAAGACCCCAAAACAACTGAGATATGATCTAACCATTATCAGCCTTTAGCAGATGCAGATTTGACTCAACTGTGCAGCAGTTGTTTCATGTCAAAGGAAGTAAACAAATATGTCACGTCTCCTCAAATAAAACCAGGAGTCAATTACAAGGCAAGTCTCTAAAATAGCTGGTGTCGAGGCTGAGATGAACAAATAAAAGCCTTTTTTCTCAAATGTCCATCTGTTGAAGGCTAATAATAATACTTACAGAGATCACCTGTCATAGGAAATAAACAAATTTGCCATATTTCCTCAAAAATACCCGGGAGTCACTTAGAAGCCAAATCTATTTTAAAAAAAAACAAAAAAAACTGCTATCAAGATGCTGCCAGTTCAGGAATATGTTCAATTTAATACATTCAGGAACATAATGTAGACATTTTAACACTGTAGATCTAGATCAGTCTTTCTTGCATTGGGGTAGTTTTAAATGAATAAATATTAAATAAGTCATCATATAATAAATGCTGAAATATAAAACACAACAAATACATTCATATAATAAAACTGACACTACTGAGCTTATTTAATTTCAATATTTTACACTTTTTATATTACTATTGTCAATCATCTTTAAGCTCTGGTAACATTTGAAGAACATTTCTATTTTATATTGAGTTTATTTGAGTAATTATTATTTTTTTGTTGAAAAAGGTTCATTTATTCATTAATGACCAGTTATTTAGTTTTAATTTTTTTTATTTTTCTGTTTATATTTTGCCTAAAATTTGCTTATGAAGATTTGTTGTTTGAAATATATAACAGTTAAATATATGTTTACATAGTTTTGACCTTTGACACAGGAACCATTTTGCTTCATGTTTTTTCAATCAAAAACGCTAAAGTGAGGGTTGGGGGTACTTGGCTAAAAATATGTATTTCAAGGTTGGATTATTAAAATGTAGGAGATTAGAGACATAATATAACTTAATAATAACAATTTTAAGAAGGGTTACACTTTTTTTCCATCAGAGGAGTATTTGAATGCACCATTAAATGCTCGGTCGCAGGCGTCGTCAGCTCAGTGTATAATATGATGGTGAAAAATCATTGAGTGATAATTTATGGACTATTTATAACACCTTATGTCAGCGTGAAGGACAAATATGTAGTGAGTTATGCTCTTTATGCTCTGAGTAGACCTCTTCACTCGGGTTATTTCCCTATTTCAGACCAAACCACACAGGGGTTATCAATATGGTACATCACTGTAGTGACAAGGCAAAAATATTCTTTCATTCTATTATGATTCTTGGTTTTATTCCTTTGCTTTCATGTAGAAACACGACCTCCAGCTCCATCGTCGACTTCACTAAGCACTGAAGATGTTGTAGATGTTCACGATGGGCCAACACTTTACCAACATATGAGTCTGTTTATACAAATGTCTAAGTCTTTAACAGTATGAGGATTTAGATTTACTTTAGTGCTTATCAATTAAAATTTTAATCAGATTAATCACAGGGTTGCTGTGAATTAATTTCAATTAATCACAATTAAATATTCCTTTTTTTAATCATGTTTCATTTTGCAAAGAAAGAAATAAAAATGCACTTAACGTGTTCATTAAACGCCTTCAACAGTTTCAACCAAACGACTGTAAACCACTGCTCAGTCTGGGTGTTTTTGTCCTCATGTTTCCATCCAGAGGCCAACGTGTTGTTTATGGGATGGTTCTGCTGCCTGTCACTACCGGATCTACTGACCATTTGTTCATGTGCGCCGTTAACTCTACTTGGACCAACCGACCTAAATGCTTTGGCAGAGATGCTCAGAGTCATTTTGTGCTGCAAATGGGTTAATTGTGTTAAAATCTTTAATCAGATTAATCATGATGATGGATTAATTGGTGGTAATGCATACATTTTGACAGCACTCATTTATTTTGATCAAATACTTAGACAAAATGTACAGATATTGGTACAAAAACATAATGAACAGTTAGACTATGAATTTAAAGATTTATATATATGATGTACATAGATATGTGTTATTGTATTATATTTTATGTGAAGAAGAAAAAAGTTATTCCACACATTGTCCATTCAACTTGCAAAACACTTTAATATAGGACATTTCAGTCCTCTAGACTTTTTTCAAGAAGAGTTTTTTTAAAGTCCCTTTTTTAAATAAAAAAAAATCTCTTCTTTTAAATCTCACGTTATTATCCCATATTGTAGTTTTTTGTAAGTTGAATGGACAGTGTGTGGGATCGTTCGTTCCTTTTGCTCCTACACACCCGTCCCCTGAAAACTTTTTAGGTGTGAACCAGCTTCTATGTACACTTTATATGTTCGTGAAAATTACTTTTAATATTTATTCTCAATACTATAATCAGAAACAAAATTATTTAACAATAAGTTTCAGGCATTGGAGCATAGACTTGTTTTGAATAGAAAGCTTATTATTGTTCATTATTTAAGGAGAAGGGATGGGAGTTTATAAGTTCTACGTCCTCCTACTACTTTCTGAATATGTATTTTATGTCTTACATTTAAATGTGTTTATATTTTTAGTTTAGTTTAGTTTTACGTTCATATTCAAAATAAACTCTGCAATTTGAGTTTTCTAGGTTTGTTTGGTCTATTAACAGGTTTCACCATGTATTATTATTATAGTTTTTATTCTAATTATTTCGTTCTTGTCTTTCGTCTGAATACAATGATTTTGAATATTTGTAATTGTTAATTAAACTATCCATCTCTAATAAGGTCCTCGGGCCCATTATATTGTCTCCTGTGATTCCACTGTGTCCCACACCTGTCACTCAGGTGAATCATGCCTTGCTGAATCAAACTCTGCATAACCTTTGCTCGTACTGTCTCTGTTTCTGCTTTTGTTCTCAGATTGAGTTGTCATCGCCTCTGGGTTTCCTTCCCGTCTCCATGCAGCTCGTCTCATCACTGTCTTTGTTTGGCATCATTTAGACATTGACTGACATTCCTGATCCCCCATGATGCTGCTGTATGACATTAGTCAGGTTTGCATCCCAATGAAGTGCACAATCTAATTGGCTTTTTCCAAAAATTGTACCCAAAAAAGTGTATATTTCCATCTGCTGTTACTTGAATGTGAAAAAAACAAAACAGATACTAACAAAAGAGTGACAGTCAAACTTTCAAGGATCTTTTTTTTTTTTTTTTTTGTACTGACAGGAGCAGTGTGAGAGTGAAAAAGGAAAAAGATGGGGAATAACATGCAATAGTTCTCTAAGCTCAACCCTGGACAATACAGTCCAAAGCCTCGTCATCTGGGATAGGTTTATAGGGGGAAAATGATGGTTTTGGTTCACAATAGCCCATTTTACAAGAGCGCATTGAAAGCCCTTCTGCCAGAAACTCTCTCTGCCAAAGAGCCCTAAGGACAAACTGATCCATGCAGAGATGTGCTGTCTGTGAGGGAATTCAGGCAGAACTTTGGCTAAAAGTCATATTTAGAGATCTAACACGATGAACATACCTTTTGATTATGTTTTGCAGTTTATATAAACTCTGTGGTGATAAAAAAAATAAATAAATAAACTAAAAATAAGAACCTGTTTTCCCCTGCCATTCCTCTACAACATGGCCTCCAGGCAGGATTTTCTCCACATGACCTCACATGTGGGAACCAGTTGTTGTTGAGCTAAAACCTGCTAACCCATGAAACACGCATAAACCATTTGGGGAAATCCTTCACTGTTATCAAAACCACTCCAAGACCTTTCCAAAGGGGAGGTATTTTGCACACTAGTGGATTGATTTTACCTTTTGAGACCTACCTTGACCCTTCACACTGCAAAAAGTGATTTTCATGAAAGGGGAATTTATGTATTTAGGGGGATATTATCTGTTTTAGGTTTTTTTTCATGTTTTTTCTAGTTGTAAGTGCTGATAGAAAAAGTATCTTGGCAGTGCAAGAACATCAACCTTGTTTGTAGAACACATCTTCCCTTTTCAAGGTCAGAATTTGCAGCTTATTTTGGCTACAAATGATCTAGAAAGGAACACGAGCAATTAATGCTTTCTCTTTATTTTAAGCAATAACCTTTCTTAATTCAAGAGAAATGTGTTTTTTTGACATTCAAAGACACAGCAACAAAGCAACATCAAACAAACATCTTGATCGATCGGCGTCATAAAGATTTCTGTTGTTCCAACACAATTCATGGTGTATCACACAATGCAAAAAATAATTCCTAAGAAAATGAAAAAAGCCTTATTTCTAGAACATTTGTCTTATTTTTCATCTGTAAATAGAAAAAATGATTGCCAGGAAATGTTTACATTAGAAAAACATTTTTTTTTTTTTTTTAAATATATCTAACTTATTCTTAATAAGATTTTCCAGCCAATATCAAGCTGGATTTTACCAGTAACAAGGTACGGCAATATTTCTGCAAATTATCTCAGCAAAGGATCAAGATTATTTTCCTTATTTTAAGACTGAAGCCATTTGCACAACTTCTCAATTTAAGAATCTTAAGAAATGACATTAACTAACTTTTTAGAGCGCCACATTTTACTTTGGGGTGCACAAAAAAACTACAGCCTATACAATGTTTAAGCACAATAGTATTAATATGGAAGAACAAATCCATTCTAACCATCCTGGATGTTTCCCAAGCACTGAAAAGAGTAGGAAACACATTTGAGTTCCTAACAGTGGGCTCTATATACATACGCATGCATATGTGCACAGTTATAACATTCATTTCAACACAAGCACAATGAAAACTTCAGCATTTAGGAAGTGTCAGTGTTTTTTTCAGTACTCTCATGGTTTTGCAGTTTAACTGTGCAGGCTGGTGCTCAAGCAAAAGGTAATTTTACGATATGGGATCTTAACCCTTTGTAGGTCACTCATAGAAATACTCTGAAATTCAAAAATGCACAGAAAACACACACATAAAGACACACTGCAAATTTTCCAAGTGCACTTACTCTCAAGATAATTAATCATAATTGCCGTTCTCTTTTTCTCATCATCTCACTTTGTCCTGCTCGCTAATTGCTCGCAGTGAGAGCGCAATGAGGAAAAAAAAGAACCTGCATTTTCCACTTCATCAGTCTGACTCCATTTAGTTTATCACACTCTGTTTGGCTGCAGCGAGTGCTCCTAAAGCGCTTAAAAGAGGTGAAAATCACAAAATGAGGAAGCAAGAGAGCTGTGAGGCAGAGTTATGCATTCATTCATTCATTCATTCATTTAGAGCGAGTAAGCATTTACAACAAAAATTACCTGCATAAAACTGTATCTCAGGATGGGGAATCGAGAACCAGTTCTTTTTGAGAACCGATTCCCAGTAGCTCAGTTCCTTGGAATCATTTACGGGCCTGCTTAACAATTCTATTTATCGATTCCACCTTCGTCGCGCGTGCTTGATGACATCACAATCATGGCGTCGAGGCAGAAACGCTCTAAAAAGATGACACCGGGTCCATTTGTTCACTCAGCATGGGATTCACGTGTTTGATACGCTACTTAGCGACTCTTATGACTCTAGCGGCAGAGCAAACACTAGGGTGTCATCTGGGCCCGATTCTAGGGGGGTGGGACATCAACTGTCCTGCCCCCTCAAATAAAAGTTTCTGAAGGTACAGAAAAGGAAAATGAGGTCTACAACAACAGGAGAATTAGAGGAATTAGTAAAGCGTCTTAAGAGTCATTAAAGTCATTAACAGTGAACCAGACCTGGCGTCATCCGCTATTATTATTTGTGAATACTTTATGTGTTATATTTTCTGTGCAGAGATGGAAATATTAAAGACAGTCGATGCAAACACACCCTGTTATTCCCTCACCCAACGAGAATCGATAAGGAAAAGAATCGCAAAGTAAAAACGATAATAGAATCGGAATCGTTACATTTTTTATCAGTTCCTATCCTTAACAGAATCTGATAATAAACATACATGCAGGTGTGACGTTTCATACATTCATTTATGCTCGAAAAAGGAGTGGGAAGAATGAAAATGTATTTGATCCCACCCTCGTTTCTCATCAATAACTTAACACAGTTTCAAGTACTCGCTCCTGTCTTTAAACTTCAGGCATGTGTATCTGAGAAAATACATGGAAAACCACAGTGTCCGTGGCCACTGGATGTTTTGAGGACAGCGGTGATGGTTGGTTAGTTGGTTGTTGCATCAGGCATTTTTAAAAACTGATACACCAACTGTTACCAACACATATTTCATTCTGAATACTTGTGACAAAAGCCATTGTTTTTCAAGGCTTTACAGGAGTATTTGACAACAATAGCACAGCCCAGTGAGCTCAGTGAGTCAGTGCACACTATTCAGTTTTGGTGACATGACATGTGACGTGAAGTGTACTGTTTGAAGGGAATAACTGTTATATGGAATAAGATGAATAGGTTGAAAAGAAAGAAAGAATCCATGAAGTTTACGCTTTCAGCCTGCTCACCCTTTGTTCAAATAAAAATTGTAGACTTTTTCAAAACAATTTTTTTCCCCCAAGACCTGAACTTTATCGACTTTTATGCTTAGATTCCTACTTTTTTTAGTTAAGATTGTACCTGTTGTGTGTCAGAAAAGTTCATTTTAATAAATGTATGAATGAATGAAAGCATAATTCGCAGTAAATTACATTTTACTGACAGAAAGTTTTTCCAAATATGAAAATCACAGAAGTGCATGGGTATCACACAAACTAGTTTCACTAGAATCCTTCCTGTACCGACGGGTTCATTCAATTATATCAGGGTTTTTTTTTATTATTATTTGCTTTCCTCATGTATTTCTTATGTTGCATGATTATGTGTCTTTGAGTACACTCTAACTATGAGAGAAACGTTTATCCGTACTTTATTAAGACTTTTCAAGGTCTGGAAAATAGCATTTGAAAAATTCCATACTTTTTAAGGCTTTCAAGACCTGCACAAGCACCTTATCTTTCCAGAAATCAAACATCGCAAAACTCCAAATCTTACCAAGTATATTTTTCTCATTTCTAGTCCAAATATCTCATCACACTTCAAATAAGACCGAATCCCCTAAAAAGGAACTTTTCAGTGAGATATAAGAACATATGTAAGATTTTTTTTTTTTTTTTGCATGATTCAAGCCTCCAGTGAAAGAAGAGTACAACTAAAATGCATACTTTTAACATATCAGAAAAACAAAGAGCTGATAAAGTTTACTTAAAGACCCACACACCGATCAGATACTCACATTCACACCTATGGGCAATTTAGATTAACCAATTAACCTATCAGTGCATGTCTTTGGATGGTGGGAGGAGCCAAAGTACCCATGCAGATACAGGGAGAACTCCTCACAGAAAGGCCCCACCCCCATCAACTGGAGTTGGAATCGAACCCAGGACCTTCTTGCTATGAGGCACGAGTGCTAACCACTGCACCACTGTTTTTTTTTGTTTGTTTGTTTGTTTTAAATTATAATTATTAATTAAATTATTATTATTCATTCATTCATTCATTTTCTGAACCCGCTTTATCCTCACTAGGGTCATGGGGGTCGCTTAAGGGTGAAGGCGGGGTTCACCCTGGATATGTTGCCCATCCATCGCAGGGCTGGCATTATTATTATTATTAGTAGTAGTAGTAGTAGCACTTGCTTAGGTTAGTAAGGTTATATTTATTCTAGGTTCGTGAGGAGTATTGTTTAATAATGAGAAATATTGAAAATTGAACAGCCGGCAGATTTATTACAATTGTACAATATCACAATATGAAGAGCTCTTTAAAATAAAAAACAAATTAAAATTAAAATAAATCCCCAAAATTGAGAATGGATTCAGTTCTTTAGAATTTCCTGTATGTGTTCAGTGTGGTTTAGATGGTCTTTTGATAGTGTTATCCGTGTGGAATAATGTCTTATCTGGCTCCTGGGTTTGGAACAAGGGGTCTGTAGATCTTTTCTAGAAGTCCAAGCAGCTGGTCACTGTTCTCACTGGGTCTGGTTCGCCATCACTTTTCCAAGATCAGATCCGGGACCTCTAAAAATCAGTCTGTACATAAAGTACAGAGCAATGAACAAAATAGTTCCAAAATAATTTTCTAACATGAGATCTCATTAATTATTCAAAACGTATTAAACCTTGTTGTTTAACATTGTTTTAGGTCTTGTCGACTCAAAGTGCAAAGCTTACAGC
>JAPTYQ010000007.1:33214554-33229358 GCA_029814465.1 Ostorhinchus cyanosoma
TTTCCCTGGAACCCTCTGATCCTTGTAAGTACCCTTCTGTTTCCCTAGAACCCTTTGATCCCTGTGAGCACTCAGACCCAGGTAGAGTGGACCACCATCGTACAGGAGACATAAGACAGTCTGTGGACACTAACAGGACAAGACCAAAGGCTACTCTATTGACTATTAAGAAAAGACACTGGACTTTGTTGCCTAATTCTAGGGTATGAATAATTTTGAACATGGTGTTTTTTGCAAATCCATTAACAAAGCACTCCTGAAATAAAGGATTTCTTCAAGTATCATTTGTTGTTATTCCCTCACTTGTGTATCACATACAAGTCGCAAATAAACTTGAAGAAATTAATTCATTTTATCTCAAAAAGATAAAAAAAAGAAATCACAAAAACATGGCAGGGTAGGAATAATTTTGAGGACGACTGTACAAGTGAATGACTTTTAGTTTCTTGTTTTCT
The DNA here is from genome assembly GCA_029814465.1 of Ostorhinchus cyanosoma. Classification (NCBI taxonomy): domain Eukaryota; kingdom Metazoa; phylum Chordata; class Actinopteri; order Kurtiformes; family Apogonidae; genus Ostorhinchus; species Ostorhinchus cyanosoma. The sequence goes on from JAPTYQ010000007.1 coordinate 33,215,010, forward strand.
CTAGGCTTCTTAAGTAAGTATGGGATGAGAAGTAACCAACAACAACACGCCACACATTATCTCAATAGAGCGTTCACGCACACTGGCGAGCATTCACACATGTCCACTAATCAGCAGTGTTTCCACTTCAGTAACACGACTCGCAGAAACCTCCTCTTATCTGACAGAAAGTCCAGATGGACCCGGAGCCTCGCGGGTTTACTGGCCCAACGTTCCTCCCTTCAGCTTCAGTGTGCGTCTGCAGCCACCGGGCGAATGCAGTCATCTGTGCTACGTCTGCTAATTGGTGGAGATGTTTCACAAGACGTGTGCATGTGTTTGCATGAGCGTTGGACAGAAAAAAGCCAGTTTTTCAAGGGGACAACAGCCCCAGTATGTTTGTTCCGGTTCTAATAGTAACACACTTTCCCCCTTCTCTGTTGAAAGCGTTGCTGCTCAGTATTCATTTATCTTTAATTAGTTTTCATGTATTTAAAGAAAGCCTTATAACCATATGGATTAGTTTCCCCATCTGTAAAGCAGATGCTCAATACATTCATCACTGTAATGAGAGCATTTAAAAGGAAAAACAGAGACTCTAAAAGCAGTTCATCATGATTCTTTTCAATTTTATCCGACATTGTTGCCATTAAAATATAGTGAATTTTTGGTTTCTTGTGGCCTTGTAGGAACATAAGCTTCATGGACTTTTCATTGATTTAATTCATCATCCGTTCATTTTCTGAACTGCTTAGTCCCTGCGAAGGTTGAGCCAATCCTACCGACAAACGGCTGATACACCGTGGACATACCGCCGGTTCATCAAAAGACTGACGTACACTACAAATAAAACGCTGAGGATATTCTTCAAGGAGCTGAATCGCTCTAACCACATCCGCTGCTTCCAAATGACATCCCACAGATCCACAATTGTGACAAAACATCAAAAAAACCAACAAGAAAAGAAAAGAACATCTTCATTTTGGCTTCTGTTGACTTGGATAATGTAAAAATTGGACCAGAAAAACAAGCACCTCGAGTGTACAATTCTATTACCATAATGCTCAACTTGGCAGTGTTCATTCAAGCAGAGGCGGCTCTGGTTCAGACGATGAAACGGGTCGTGAGTTCAAATCCCACTCTGTCCTAGTCATGTGCTGTTGTATCCTTGGGCAAGACACTTAACCCTGCCGCTCCCACTGGTGTATAAACTATTCTGCGGTGGTCGGGGGGGGACTGTAGGCCCAAATTGGCAGCCACGCTTCCGTCAGCCTGCCCTGGGCATAACTTCTACCATATTTAGCATTTTGTTTTAATGTCATTTAGATCATATATGTGATTGTTTTGTATGAATCACTGCAGTTTAAAGGGTTTAAAAAATGCTTTTGACTCGAAACTTAATTAGTTAACCTGTATTCATACCTGCAGGGACAAGTATATGAAATTCTAAAAAGGTGACTGATTAAAACATTGCTTAATTAATAGCTCAAGAAAGGTGTAGTTGTTTAAATAAAATGAATAAAGTGTATTTGGGGTTATGGATTTTTTAAAAAAGGGTGTTCTGATTGATAGAATGACCTATTTACAACTGAAAGTCATAAAGTAACAAACAGCAAGACAGATAGGAAGTGACTGTCTGGTGTTTTATGTTATAGATAAATAATATTTCTGTAAATTCTTTCTTTGTGTGTACACTAAGAGAGAAAAAAGGGCCAAATTAGACAGTTTCTGCTGCTTTGTGCCATGGGACCAAGGCTGCCTCCATCCTGAGATTGAGGGCATCCGTCTGCTGAAATTGGGGCCAACTGATGGCATTTTATAAGAAAATACTTTGAGTGCTGTTCGGAGCTGAGCAGGGCTGTGGTGGGACGGGGTGACGGGCAGATACTCGAGCCGGATCACTCACATCAGCAACAGGAAACTAAAGGCCAATTAGGACCAGCAGGAACTGAAGCACAGAATGACACCGACACACTGTGACCTTTAGAAAATACAAACACAAAGAGCATGTTAGTGCTTATTTTTTTTATTTTATATGATTTAATTTATTAGCAGAAGAACAGACAACAAAGAAGAGGCGGAAGGTTAACAGCATGAAGGAGAATGGAAATAAGTACATAAAAGACGCAGTTATGAGTGAACAGAATTGGATTTTTGACAAATTTAGATAAAGAATGAAACAGAGAGAGAGAGAGAAAAAAGGAACACATTACATTTATTTATCCTCCTGTGATTTGGACAAAATAGCACCTGCTGCTTTGTCAAAACATTATAATAAAGCTGTTGTTGATGGTCATTTTTCATTTGTTGATGTGACTTTTTAATCAAGTCTAAAGAAAGAAAAATGTGAATCACAGTTAGAATACTTTAATTAATCCCAGGGGGGGATTATCGTGCTTTTCAGCTGCTTCATTCAAGTATAATAACACACAATTAGAACAGCAATTTATCCAATAAGTGCTGGACAATATATTATCAGCATGAAAATACCTAAATAAATGTGCATATTCTGCCCCTGCTTGAGTAGTGATTAGCTCAGCAGATACGTAGATAACAGGATTCCCAAGAAAAGCCAGATGACAAACTGTCTCTTCATGGTTTTGCTTAAGGCTCCCTGTAAAAACTGCAGAACATACATAGAAGAATATATCTCACTTATGTTCGTTGACTTTGTACATTTACATAGCATTATATAGTAAATGAATAGAATTTAAATCTAGCTCCAGGCTAACTTGAATGGGAAATTCCATAGACATGCTAATGATTAGCATTTAAAAATTAACTTAAGATTTACAATGTTCCTTTATCCAACAACAATGGTCTACGTCAGTGATATTTTTAGAATTCATTCCTACAACAAATGAATGTAAAAATACTCCGAAGCAAACGTTTCCTGGCCATACAGAGTAAGAAAAGCATAGTTCATTCTTAGCCTGAACTGACTATAAATGTAGAATGTCAAAAACATCCCTCGGTTTACATCGAGTCCTGGGTGAAATTGAAGAATATATTTGTAGTTTTACGCTTATAGACTCCCCCAAATGTGATAAAACAGTCCAATTATATGAAAAACATTATACAGTGAACTAGTATCTATGAATCCATTAATTTTTTTTTTGTTATGTTTAAATTGTTGTTAGTCCTTATAACCTTGTCGATTATATGTTTGATCTTTGTTTTTATGTAATCCTTGAAATGAATGTTCAATTAAAAAAAAAAAGAAGAAGCCTGAACTGACTACGGGGACACAGGAAGTACAAAATTAATATTACGGCAACTTATTCTGACCACTAGAAGTCTCCCTTTGTTCGATATTAATAAGAGAAAAATAAAAATAAAAAATAAGAGAACACCCCAGTGCAAAAATACTGTTGTGTTATTAATTGTGTGGTTATAATGTGGAATTAAATGAATGAATTAACCCTCCTCGGACCAATATATTAAAGAAATGACGACTATTCTGCAGAAAATGATTGGAAGAACGCGTTTCTTTGATGATACAGTAGTCTGGCAGCGTACGTTTAGAGGAGACAGCAGATTCATTAAGAAAGAAATCTTCACACTAAGACGACTGTGAGATTCATGATTCGCAGTGTTTGTGCAGTCGGTCACAGTGAAGCCATGAAGAACACTGAAGCAGACAGGTTGATTCTCAGGGGAGGAGTTGTGGTGACTGCTGTCACACTAACACAACTACTGAACCCATCTTGGTGATGTAGTGATGCTCTTTCAGACACTTTGGGCCCACTCTTCATGTGGGCGTGAGACAGAAAATGCACTGATGGTGTTGGATTTTTTTTTTTTTCCTAAAGTGCACTGTGATTATTTTCCTATTTTCTGCCTGTTTGGTGTTGTGTTGTGGTTTTGACGCTCGTGTTTTTTCAGAATCGACCAGGTTGACAAACTGCTCCATTAGTATGTCTGAAAAATCACGTTTTTTTTTTCTTGTTTCATTCATTATACATTTATATATTCAAGTCATCTTCATTTATTTATTTTTACTTGAAATATTAATTATTTCTATTGTTCTACTTTATTTTATTGAATTATACATTTACATAATCATGTACTTAAACATAAAGAGCCACACAGACACAATACCAAAAAATTTATTATACAACAAACCTACAGGGTCTGGAAAACAGTGTTTTAAAATTCCAGACTTTTTAGGACTTTCAAGTCCTGCACATGTCCCCTGTCTGAGGATCTTGACTAATGAACTGTTCATTTGTGCCAAACTGGTGCAGCAGTGACACTTTTTACACAAGAGGCCAGTTCTCTGCAACTTCTAAAGAGGATAGAAATGAATACTGAACAGTCTTCTTACTCATTCACTCATTTATTTATTTACAAATAGGAAAAGACACATTTACACACAGATAACAGTGGTCTATAAGCTGTGGATGATGGTCCGGTTCTTCAGGCTCTGGACGTACTCCTTTGCCTGGTCGAAGCTCGTCTTCTCCTCCGTTTTCGGTGGTGAACCCTCCACCAGTTTGACGAAGTAGTGGCAGTAAACTTTGTCCATGATGCCGAACATACCGCGACCGTGATACCGGATCCGCTTCAGGTACTCTCCTTTCCCAGAGTAGGATTCAGCTGAAGGATGGAAGTACAGACAGACAGAAGTCAGACAGATACACATGTTCATGTATTTTAGAGACATGTACTCATTTCTCTGTCACTGAAGGACAGTTTTCTCAGTCTGATATTTACTTGGTCACTTTCAACACTTTGTCTCTGCAAGTGATGTTTTTATCCAGCTCCGTCTTTGTAAATAATTCAATAATACTGACATATTTTTTCACATAGAAGAAATACTTGTTCTAACTTTGAATTTAACTTTCTTATCCAGACATTTCAATGAATACTTGATAATTTTGCAGTAAAACTTGTAAAAAACTTTCTCAGTGGGGTCGACACTGCAGCATTTGTGCAAATGTTCATTAACAAAGCTTTATTTAAAACCACTGATTGATGTGAACATGTCAGATTGCATTATTACAATTATCTGATTACTCCCAGTTATCGGATTGTTATGGGCTCACTCACCTACATACAGGTTGGACTTGTACTCAACATTGTGATTCTTGACTGCCATCTCCTGAGCCTCCAGGAGGACCTGAACCAAAACAGATGTGTGAATTGACATGAAACTTAGTGAAAAAAACACATTGGATAAGAATATGGGCGTAGTAATCTTCTTTGTTTATTGTCAACGCACTCTACAGAAGGTGGAACATGAGTGATAGATTCATATTACAAAGAGTAATGTCTGTGTGTCTAGAACCTGATTTATTTTACTTGTCTATGCTGCTCCACTGTTTGAAAATGATTAAAACACATCAGTGAGCCTCATCATTGTTCTCTGTGACACATTTCTTTGCAAACCTCTTTCATGATCTTGGCTCCTTTCTTGTCGTTAAACTCCAGCTGTGCGATGGCCTCGTCTATGCTCATCCCTCTGATCTGTGGAGGAGAACAAACAGCTTCATGTAACAACTAAACCAACTTGAACACAGCACTTAGACCAGCTGCCAGACGCACAGAATTAAAAAATGCAACTCTTAGTCTAAAGCTTTTTCCCCCCTCTCATTTAATGTAAAATGTTTGTGGTTTATTTATCAAACCACTGTCCCTGATGAACTCTTACATCACTCATGAATTTTTTCAAATCCAAAAGGAACTTTTAATTTTTCATCTTTTCTTTAGGCGAAGCTTGTTAAAACAAAAACAGAAATCTACATGGCAGATGTCTGATAAGTTTCTTCACCAAACTTCAACAGCTAAAACCAGCAGTAAAATAACAGGGTGGAAATGTATCCAAACAGTTTGGTTGTGACAGCATAGGGTTCACTGCTCAGCTCAGCAGTTTGGGACCATAAACTATTCTTCTCACCTCTTCAGAAGACTACGGGCCAAAAATGTTTGTACTGATGTTTATTTAAGATCAGTTGTGAGTTTTTAGACAACAGTACATGCTGACACTTGCACAGTCACATCACGTTTGATGTGAGTGTGATGCATTCAATACACCTAATTTTTATTTATTTATAAAAAAATTTTTTGTATTGTTCTTTTTGTTTGTCTTGATGTGGAAAACCTTAAGACTAAAAACAACCCTGCCCATAGCGTGTCTAAATCAACAGGAAAAAATACTGGTAGCAAAACATTTGAACCATAACTGCTTGTAAAATTATCAGTATTTTACTTAAGGCCACGATAAATAATAAATAAAATCTACACATAAAACCTAACATTAATTACATGAATCATCAGATTTCTTTGCCACAGATCTTGAAAAACATGACGAAAAAAAAAGTCATAGTTCCTTAGTTCTTTGGATCATGGTGCGACTGTGGTTATTAAAGGCTGGTACCACAGGTTATAAATATCTTGCATTTAGGTGGGCAACACAGTCATCAGAAGTGGATATTCTCATGACCTAACCACCATCTCACTTATAAAATCCAAGGACTTTACAATTTGCACAATATATGACCCTCACTGTCCTTTAATCCACAGTCAGATAAAGGAAAACATTTCAGTCTCACTGATCTTATTGAAGTGGATGGTGTGAAATGACAATGATGAAAATGGATAAATAAATGGCTGACAAATGTCTTACCATTTTTGCCAGGTACCACATCTTGTCTTTGCTGTATTTAATCTGCCTCCTGCTGTGGTAGACCTCCTGAAAGGAAAAAAAAAAAAATCAATAACTGGACTTGAATAAGGGGTGACTCTCATGAGTACACAGGAGGATCCTGCAGATTCTGCATATGCATCAGCAGATGCACGTACGCACCGCTGGTCTGCAAGGCTCATCTGGCCGTTGAGGTGGATACACTATCCGGTTCATCCTCTCCCATTTCTTTGATTCCAGTGAAGCACTGGTGTGAAGACATGACAGCTGTTGAGGAGTGCTGCCCCACTGTAACCTGCAAAGATGAGACACAAAAAACATCCAATTATAAACCCAAGTACAAGTTCTGACTACTATGAATGACAACCGACCAGAATAATTATATTAGAGTTTGTGTCTGGGGTCTATCTGTATTGTAGTCTCATGATAAGGTTTTATGTAATTGTGAATGATCCAAAGGCAGAAAATAGAGCATTTTTCTTTACATTGACAAATATCATAACAGGAGAGTCAGTCTGATTTTTTTTCAATCAACCTTTCATTATGAGTGAAGCCAAAACATAGAATTAGTGCCTAAGCAAAGTCTAAGCACCATTAATACTAACTACACATCTATAGTTTGAAATAAAACGTGTTTGCAAGTGAACTAAGAAGAGAACAAATGTTATGAATACTTCATAAACCTTCAGTGTTTGAATACATAGGCCATTAAAATCGAGTACATATAATTAGGAGTGCAGCCCGAGATTGAACATATCATTCGGTTGTCTATTAATTATTATATCATCTTATGACTTCATCACTCTGACTGTAAAACGTCACAAAATATAAATGACTTGGACTGCGATTACAGACATATTTACGAGATTGCAAAATTGGGAGTTCTGTTGCCTAAAGCCCGATTAACGGTCCAGGATAAATCAGCGTAGCTTTTCTGCTTAGTTAACAGATCGAACATCAAATGCAATTTTTCTTGCATGTTTCACATTTAAGAATACAGATTGTGGTGTAAAGTAAGCGTCACATTAGCCAATGTCTGTTTTGTCCTTCTGCGGTGCTAATGCTAACCTCAACTAGCAATAATAACAGCCTTATTATCTACCGCTCAGTGCACTTACCGTGAGTGTAACAGTCCCGGTAGATTCCTAATAAAACCCAGACCTGAGAATAAAAAGCATGTGTTAAAACAACCATGTTTAATATCACTGCTTAAGATTTTGTTGAAAATAAAGTAGCATTTCTCTCACCACGTCCTGTCAACTGGGCCGCCATTTTGCACTTTACGACAGTAGCGTTTCATTAACGATACGTTTGTTTGAACCAAAGGCGGTAGAGAACAGTTATCTGTTTGCCTCAAAATCGGACCGTTTTATTATGAATCTATATCTATTTGAGGAATAGTCTCCATTATATGCAGTGTGTTATAATGACTTATGATATATTTTTTGTTATTGCAGGAACACTCGGCACGGATTGTCCTCTCTGGGATCCCGTACTCAGCACCGGCATGATTTATGACAGGACGCTGTACTTTACGGCTGTAAGTGTGTCGCCTAAGAAAGTGGATGTAACATGTGAGAAGTTCGGCTTTGGTTACTGACACATGATTGATTATCTACTCCATTGAGTAAAACATGCACGAACGGTCGCTTCCTGCTTCTCCCAACTGGTACTGCTCACGTTGCAGCGATGTCAACAGCAGCGGTTTATTGGGCATCGGAGCCAAAAACATCATCTACCTGATAGAAGTGTGTGCGTCCAGCTGCAGGGTCAAAGGTGAGTCTGAGTCCATCTGTAGGGTCACTGGTGAGTCTCCTGTCATCAAACACAACTTACGACCCAGGTGGGCGTCTGTACACCTCACCAGAGACGTTTAAGGTCAGGTAGAAGCTTGGGTCTGCTCATGTCAGCTGTGGTGATTCCAGCTTTTTCAGGCCCATTGAAACAAGGAGGCTGTTGTCATGTCTGGATCTTGGTTTTTCGCAGATTTCTAAGCCTGGCTGCTGGGATTTGATCCCATTCAGCCACAAATACTGGTTGATGAGGGCTAACTGTGGCTGGAAGGTTCTTGTTGGCCTTTTAATCTAAAAACAATGTGCACTTTATTTGGTGAGAAGAAGTGGTTTCGAGATATAAATACTACCAATTTAAAAAAAACCCACCTTAAGCAACATAGGTTTTCTTATCTTTGTAAAAACCCCAGATTTTTTTTTTTATAAAATTACATCTGCTCTCAGATGGACAAAATCTACAGCTTTGGAAAAAAATTAGACCTCTGCAAAATGATCACTTGCTCTGATTTGACCATTTATAGGTATGTGTTTATGTAAAATGAATTTTTTTTTTAAATTCTCTAAAATACAGACAACTTTTCTCACAAATTCCAAATAAAAATATTGTCATTTAGAGCATGTATTTGCAGAATATAACACATGGTCAAAATAACAAAATGATTTAGGTGTATTCAGACCTCAAATAATGCAAAGAAAACCAGTTCATATTTATTTCTAAACTACACAATACTAATGTAACTTGATAAAAGTTCAGACATTAGTATTTGTTGGAATAACCCTGATGTTCAATGACAGTTTTCACATGTCTTGGCGCTCCACCGTTGCTGTTGGATGACTTTATGCTGCTCCTGGCAGAGAAATTCAAGAAGCTCAGCAATATTTGATGGCTTGTGTCCATCCATCTTCCTCCAGAAGTTTCCAAAGTGGGTTCAGGTCTGGAGATCAGGCTGGTCCATGACAGGGTCTCCATCTGGTGGTCCATCATCCACACCTTTTATGGACCTAGCTGAGCTCAGGAGCATAATCCTGATAAAAGAACCAGTCCTCAGAGTTTGGGAACATTGTCGGAGCAGAAGTCCAGTAGTTTTCACTAGTTATTTTTGGATTCTATTTACTTTTGCTGTACTAATGCACTGTTTTTACCTATTGTAAGAAGATGGTGACGGCCACAGTGGTGATTTTTATACTTGTCCTTCTTAAATAAGACATGGATCAGGTGTTTATTCAGTAGAATCAGCTGTTCTTGTGTTGGAATTCAACAGACACAGGAATGGAATGGCTGTCATACATGCAGACATGATGATTTTAGAGGAAATTGCAGTGGTCTCTTAATTTTTTTCCAGAGCTGTAGCTCAGGGGTGTCAAACTCATTTTAGTTTGGGGGGGCCACATTCAGCTCAATTTGATCTAAAACAGGCTGATCCTGTAAAATAGCAGTAAAACAACCAATAAATAACTCCAAAATGTTCTCTGTGTTTTAGTGCTAAACCTAACCACAATTTTAACAATATTGTGCCATAGCTTCTCATTTACCCATGTGCATAACAACTTACAGATCCTATAAAGGCACAAAGCATTTATTAAAAGGCGGAATATTGTTAAAATTCCATCTATTTTTCATAAGAAATGTCAGGTTGTTCATAGTTGTTTAGAGTGTTTGCACTTTATTGTAAAATAATAATTTGTAAATGTAAAAACAACATATTTTGGAGAATATATAAATACCTTTGGGCTGCATATTTGACACCCTTGTCATAGAGCTTTAGCTGTTGTATTCACTTCCTCACAGCCTGTTGCACTACATCAAATGTATTACTTTGTCATCTGGACAATGGCAAAAGCTGTTTTAGTTTACGAATGTGGAAAATAATATCAGCTCATACTAATTGCACATGTCTTCCATCATCTCTGATTGTTCGCTCAAGAAGAAGTAGGTTATCTGTTAAACTGAGAGATGAATTTAAGTACATATATTTCATTAGACCATCACCATAAGAAATTATTTCGCATGAAACAGTGCAAATAGAGAGGCAGTGCCAGATGATGGGGAAATGGATGCATATTAAAGGATTTAAGGTGAGGTCCTCATTATGAATAATAGTCCAGTGTGTGCATTAAAGTGAAAGGAGCCCAAATGTTAGGTTTTTAATGAAATCCTCACAATCCTTATTAGAATAATTTGGTTTTATAACATCCTGTTTACTCATTATTTTACATTGTCCTCAAAAATGAATACAAATCATATAAATCATGTGCTTATAAGTATTTTATTTAAGGTTGGTGGTTGTGTCCTTGTTAATGCTGAAACCAAACATGTGTCCTTGATTGGTTGTTTGTCAGACACTGTGTCTCGTCTGCTTTTACTTCTGTCTTCTAATGGGGTTTTATGTTAGTAGATTTAACTGCCCTGTTCCATTATTTTAAGGTCTTTGTCTTCTTCCTCCTGCGCTGGCTTTGAATTTTGTCATTTTATTATGATGTTATTGGTTAATTTAACATCTGGCCAAGGACAAGCAATGAAAATTAGTCATTTGGCAAATACTGGCGCATTTACGACAATATTGATTCACGTACATTGTCCTTGAGCAAAATACGCAGATAAAGAGATGTTCAATTCAAAGGGTATGGGACTTAATTTAAACAAAAGACAAAGAACCTCAAATATTCAGTACGTTGTGTGTTTTTCAGGTGAACTTGTCGGCCACAAAGACCTGGTGTCTGGCTTTTCCTTCTGTCAACATGCAGAGCTGAGTCACATCTGCGTCAGTTCATCCGTAGATGGGAACGTTCGCTTCTGGGATTCGGAAACCAGAGCCGTCGTAAAAGAGCACACAGCTCATCAGGTGAGAGGTTTGTTGGGTCACGGTACCGGCTGAAAACTTTGGGTAAAATCCGTTTTTTTTTCAGTTTTTTCCCCAGTGTTAAAGCTTCATAGTGAACAAGAATAAAATGTCGTAACACAATATGGGACTTAAATAAACAAATGGTAAATGAAAATGTCATCCCGCCTTTTTAATTCATGTTAATCAATGCTTTCCTAATAATACATGAAAATCTCAAACTGACTCAAAGACTAAATAGGAAATATCACAAAACTCCAAAACTAAGACTACCCATTGATACTGTGTTATCATCTGGCTTTAGACGCTATTTACCCTATTTTGCATGTGTTTTAATCAGTTTTGCGTTTGTTGTAAATGTGCTCTATAAATAAATTTGACCTTGACCTACATGGGCTCTTGCAAAACTAACTAAAACTAAACTGAAATAGAAGCTGGAAATTGAATAAAATGACCAAATGAATGTTAGCTCTAAGGTTTGTGTTGTTTTCATCAAACTTGGATGGATTTAACATTGGATATAGGCGATAAATTGGGGTGGCCGTGGCTCAGAAGGTAGAGTGGGTCGTCCAATAACCGCAGGATTGTTACTATTACTGTTGTGTCCTTGGGCAAGACACTTCACCCTCCTTGCCTCCAGTGTTCCTCACAATGGAGTATGAATGCATGGGAATGTTTGGTGGTGGTCAGAGGGGCCGTTTAATGCCTTGAAAAGCGCTATAGAAATCGAATCCATTATTATTGTTATAAATTGTGTTCTATGTTGTGTTTAAAGGTTCCAGATAATATCAACTCAACGTAATTTATAAAGCACTCTAAAAACAACACAGTTGACCAAAGTGCTGTACACAGACATAAGAAAAAATAAAACACATACAAGATGAGTAAAAACAATAAAAGTAATTAAGTATTAAAACAATAAAAGCCAGCCTCTCAAATTGAGTTAAAAGCCAGTGAGAAAATATATGTTTTAAGAGTCAAAAATAGGATCTAATTAACTCTAAAGATGAAAAATGATCATTAATACCTCTGATAAATTCACTTCTACAGATCTGCAGCCGAAGTAAACAGACTTCTGCTGTTTCAGAGGGTTTGGTGTCTTTAGATGAAATTGTTGGTTTGGATGTCCCACTTTTTAATGTCCCGTTCGCTGAAGACGTGGAAAATGAGCAATGTGGGCTTAACAAGGAATAATGTGACGTGTGTGTATTGTTCAGGAAGACAAACACAACACCTGACTTTCAGCTGTTATCGGTGCAGGTTGAGCGCTGTAGCAACACAAAAACGCCTCCCTCGGGGGTGTTTTTAACAGAGTTGTGAAGGTCAGGGGGGGAATTTCTCATTTATTTTCCATTATTTGCTTCAAATTATGGCTTTGAGGGAAAAGATAGATAAAAAGGGAACGGCACAAAGCCGAAAACCTAACCTTGAGCAGGTCACAGTTTGTCCATTTCGGTCTGTACTTTAGCTCATAAAATGGAGTTATGGCGCAATACATAAAAATATGAGATATAAATCAATTTGATGGTGCTGTTCTTTTCTTTTGACCTTCCTGGTAAAGTTTCGGCAATATTATTATAGTGCGCCGCATTAGAAGAATAATAGTTTTATTATAAGTTTATATTTATGCGGTTACATTATTATTATTATGAGGGTAGATATTCTTCATTTATTATGTGTTGGTATGAGGCTAAACTATTAAAATCATTTATACTTTAAAACCAGTTATGCTTTTTTGCCAACTCACTCATAAGTCTGAACTTTTTCCCAGTGCATGTCCTAGACTTCTTCAAAACTCAGTAAAAACTTCATAGACTTTTAAAATCTTAAAGTTCTGCTCTAAATCCTTTTTATTTCTTAAAAATTGGGACATTTAGCTCTGGGTGTATGAAGCCTCACTGGGCACTTATGTCTTGACTTTTTTAATGAATGTATCAAATTATATGGATATGCATGTTATTATCACATTATAATTTTGGAGTACAATAGCCTTTTCAATCACGTTGCTATGCCCATGACGATTGACGGAAAGCGCAGTACAATGCTGCATGATGGGAAATGAAGTTAAAAACATGGACGCATTTATAACTTCAGTCCTTAGATGTCAGTATTAATGTGACTTGTGATTCCCCACGGGTCAACGCGGTAGTAGTTTTATGTTCGGATAAATATCATTGCATTGATTAGTTTGGTTTAAACTGTTATCTTTGCTTCCAAAATGCCTCAGAAATGGTTTTTACTTAATTTCTCTCAACATTGTTGTTTTTTTTTAATGATTTTAAATGTTCTACGTCTAAATTTTCGGCGTCCACTCAGAACCCTGTCTCGGCCGTCCACTGGTCTCCGGTGGATAAAAACCTGGTGGTGTCGGGTGATGAGAAGGGCATCGTGGTGTGTCACTGGTTCCACACAGGAGACACCACCAGCTTCTTCCCAGAGCCCAGGACCATCTTCTGCCTGAGCTGCTCCCCTCACACCTGGAGCTGCGTGGCTGTGGGGTAAGAACACCGTGACGTCTCTGACGAGTCGGATGCTGTTTACATTCTCTGAAATCTTATTGTGAAGGTCTGAATATTCTAACGCAAGGGTGTCAAAACCAGGCCGACACAGGGTCAAATCCAGCCAGTGGGTGAATTTGTGTAATGCAAATATTACAGTGAAGATATCAACAATCATTTTCCATCGACCATTTAATTAATGGATTGTGCAAAAATCAAACAGACTCTTTATTGAGATTACTTTTTGTCGCTGTCACAGGTACAAAGATGGGATGATCGTGTTAATTGATGTGAGTAAGAAAGGTGAGGTGATGCATCGTCTACGGGGACACGATGATGAGATCCACTCTCTGGCGTGGTCATGGGCGGACGGCGAGGATGCCCTCTCCAGCCGACCTGAGGACAGTGAAGGTATTAATGCATAAAGTTTTACAGGATCTAATGCGTGGATGGACACCGTTTTCATGCATCTGCTTTTGTTTTTTGTTGTTTGTTTTATTATCAGTAGGAACCAGCAGAGTGTCTGCAGGAGAGGAGGGAGGCTGTTATCTGGCATCTGGAAGCAAAGACCAGACAGTGAGGATCTGGAGCAC
>JAPTYQ010000007.1:33899688-33912560 GCA_029814465.1 Ostorhinchus cyanosoma
GGAAATTTGTTTTGAGTGGTTGTGTTGTGATGCAGCTGCAGCTATATATTCACAGTCATCAATTCTGACCCTCTGTCAAAATTGTGTTTACTTGAAACTACTCTCTGCATTTTTTCCTATTCTTTTTCTGTTTTTGAGACATTTCGACTTCCTCCAGGCAGTAAATTTTAACCTCTAACCAATCAATTAATTGTGCAGAAGTTACACATTGTGCAGAGGTGCAACAATGAAAACAAAGCAAGTCTGGGTCATTCTGCTCTTGTCTCTTGCTGTGCTGCTCATAGCATCGTGCAGTTCTGTCTGAGAAACAAACAGCAGTTATATACATGGGGGTGCGGTCCATAACTAACGTAACTAACGCTGGCGTGAAGCGAAACTGAAACTTAACATGCTTTCAAAGTCCAATTTCTATGCCTCTATTTATACAGCTGATCTTACACGAAATGTTCACCACTTCTAACCTGTATCCACTGGACCCCCTCCACTGCTTTATGAGCCCCCCACAAATGCTGGGCCCCATGATTTATACCTTTACGGCACCCCAGTCTGATGCAGCAGTGATGATTTTTTGTATAAATTGTATGCCGTGGCGGTAAAGAGGCACTGTGTCATGGCAAAACCTTACCGGCAGAAACACTGCGTTGTAAGAATAGGCCTTTCCATGTGAACACTAACATTTGCAGAAACTTTACTATGTCACAATGTGTATTATAGCCCAGGTACAAAATTAATATTAATCTCATAAGAAAGTGACTGTAAGATCCATACAGTCCTACTTCTTGTAAAGTTTAGTGGCTAAAACGTATGGGATTGTGTAGTTTTTCAAGGGCAGAGCATGGCTAACATAATACTGTCCACCTTAATCTGTGCAGTGTGTTTCTATATCTGTTTAAAGGTCAGTACTGTCGAGGTAGTTTCTTTCCAGACGTTTACAACTATTTTACACAAAACACACAAGATCCCTGGAAAAGAATTGGGTTCGGTGCTAAGTTTAGCAGTTGAAGACCCGTAGGAATTTCTTTTTCATTTCTGAGGATGCGCCAGTGATGGTGCAGAAACATCCAGCTATTTGAGGACCATCAGCCTGCTTCTGTTTTTTTGTTTTCATTTTTGCAGCAGAAAATTAACACAAGTGCTGCTTGGTCTCAGCTGTTGTTTATTGCTGCTGTTTGTGTTCATTTCCTTTGATTTGCAGAGAACGACTGTGTTTGAAGTAGGGCTGCAACAAATAATGGTTTTCTGAATTGATTCATCTGCTGATTATTTTCTGGATGATGGATTTCCTGCATAAAAGATAAAGAGAGCTTTTTACCAACAACAAACGGTCCTAAACCTAAAGATGTTTAATCTTGTCATTGTTACTGAAAGATCACTGGCATTATTCTTTAGATCAGTTCATTAGTCAGATGTACTATTGAGCAAATGTTAATATGCATTTGTTTGATCTTAATTGCCACAAAACTTGTATCTAATTTTGTTTATCCATCTTGTAATTCCTTTCTTTACATAAATCCAATATTTAGTATGCCACAATAATTGTATGAAATTCCTACTTTAAACCTTTGCCTGCACAGGACCACACTTTATATTTTTAGAATATGAATATAAATATATTATGTCAGCATCATCACCACAGCATGTATTCACAAAAAATACATTATTGAAGGTGTGATATGCAAATATTACTCAAACACATCAGGTTGCAATGTTTTTACTGCCTAATACAAATTGAAAAGTCATTGCCCAGTGAATCCACATCGGACTCTGTCAGACAGTGGACGATTTACTCTTGGAAGAGGGCGAGAGTTAAAATAATCAATTTTCAGACTCAAATCAATCTTAATTTGGATGATGGGATATCAGTTAATACAAATGAATCCACCTCTGCACAAAAGAAAGCACATTTTGGCACTTGAACATTAATGAAACTGCTTTGGAGTCAGTTCTGAATGAAAACATTGATCTTTTTAATAATTCACTAGATTAGAGGTCTTAATGTGCATTATTTGAAGCACGGTGGCATTATAACTGAAAAGTCCCTGAATCAGAGTCGCACTGGACTTGAATAATGTCAGCGAGTCATTGGTGAACGTGGAATTCTTTTCACAATCTTTCTCAAATTTATCAAATAACCAAAGCAGGCCTCGCCCCCTCCAATCTAAACCATGACTGAGGAACTGGAGAACAATAGTATAGATTGAGTTTTTACTACAGAAGGACGTTTGAACCACAAATGTTTTTATTTATTAGGGATAGTGCATATTAATGAGCATCTACAGCTGTAAATATGCCAGATTATACCAACAGTGCTCATTTCCATCTGTAGTCCCTAGGCAGGTGACAAGAAAGACAACTGACGTGAGACAAAACATCATAAAAACACACAAAACAAGACTGTGAGGACAATCAAGTGATGGTCACATACTTGTTAATAGATCTGGAAACACCCAAAGCAAAATAACCCCCCCCAAAAAACTACTACACCAATAGGGTGGCACAGTGGTGCAGAGGCTAGCACTGTGAGAGGGTCCTGAGTCGATTCCAACACCAGGAACCTGTTTGTATGTGTTTGTGTGGGTTCTCTACATGTACTCTGGCTTCCTCCACCATCCAAAGACATGCACTAATAGGTTAATCGGTTAATCTAAATTAGGGATGTAAACAATTAATCAACTATCGATTAATTGTCGATAAGAATTTGCTCGATTAAATGACATTCATTGTTGAATTGGCCTGTTCCACGGTGGTGTTTGTGCTGTTGACAGTAGGGGGCGCCACTGCCTAAACCTGGCTTAATCATTCAGGTTGAATACTGGGGGGGGGGGTTGTCTACCTGTCCACATCTGTCTGAAGGCTGCCGGCTTGTCTGCGCTGCGACGCCGCGGCTAGGACCGATGATAGTCATTAATTATTTTCATTAATCAATCATTTGCATCCATAATCTAAACTGTCCATAGGTGTGAATGTGAGAGCGATTGGTTTATGTCCATATGTCCAGGTTGTCACTGAAAATGAGTCTGTTCTCAACTAACTTAAATAAAGGTTCAATAAATAAAAATAAAGTAGAACTTAGAGCCATTGGAATTTTCTTGAACTTTATTGGAAACAACATGGAATAAATTGCAAATTGTCTTAATACATTATGGACAAGAGTGATTTGGTGGGTGATCCCGCTGGTGTTCTTCCCAATTCAGAAAGCTCCACTGAGAGTTCAAGAATTTTCCCTTTGTCTTCTCATCTTAATGATACCGGGGTTATTTTTTTTTGTACGTAGGTAATGGTGTTTTATATGTATGTTCTTAGTTTAGTGTTTTATATGTGTGGTTTTAGAACTGACCTTTATTGTTTAATTTGTATTTTTAGTGTGGATGTATGGGTGTGATTTCCATTTTTGTGTAACTTCTGTTGCTGCTGTCTTGACAAGGACAGTCTTAAAGGAATCTCAATGAGCAGTTTTCCTAGTTAAATAAAAAATTATATATATATTTAGGATGCCTTTAGCAGTGTTACACCATAGATAAAAGGTTCCTTATGAAACGTTCAGGTTGCAAATGGCAATTCCTGCACTTTTTCTTATTTGTATGACATGTTTTTCTATTTTCATTCCATCTGAGCTTAAATGAGAAATAATACTGTGAAATGTGGTTTAAATTAGCTTGAAAATGTCTTAAGAGCATAAAAACATATGGTTGTTTGTGGACAACATGACTTGAACACATCTAGCAGTCATGTTTGATGAAGCTCTTGTGCGACTGTTGTTTGTTAGCTCTGTGGTATGACATTGCAGATGTTTGTAATGTTACTGAGTGCTGCTTGTGAAGTGCAGGACGCCTCTGTGTCATATCTTTGTACCTCTTTAAAATCTCTTCTTTGCCTGAAGAGAAGCTGGATGTCAGCCTTCTATGAAATGTGACACACGCTGCAAATCGGTGACTCAGTTGCGCGACTGCTTGTGGAAATGCGATGCTGCCTTCACGGACTGAGGCATGTGAATTAAGCTCATGATGAACTCGTCATGCTGTGGGGAAAATAACTTGCCCTCATAAGCACCTCCACACTGACAATGAAAGGGGCTTAAAGCATCGACAAAGTCAACAAGTTTCCTGAGTCTAAAGCAGATTCCAGTGGAGTGAAAGGTGGCCATTGAAGTGGGGTCATTTCCTGAGGGGGGGGGGTGGGTTCAAAGAGGGTCCTTCAGTGCTTTCAGACCTCTGACCTTGGATGTTTGAGGGTGGCGCAGGGTGCAGCCTCATCAAGTATTTAATAACCATTGACCTTTATCGACATGAGCAGAATGAAGTCAAATGTGCAGGAATCATCCAAAATTTCAGGGGAATTTATTTCAATACACTGATAAATATTTGATTACAATGTCTGCCCTTTTTTTTTTTTTTTTGTCATCTAAAAGAACGCAAACATTTGGGAAGCAGGGTGGCTGCAGCAGAACTCATGTGCAGGGTTTCTCATATATACATTAGCTGCTGCTGAATTCTCACCACCGCTACAAAAAGAACCCAAAAGACTTTGTACTGAGGCTGGGGGGGGGGGGGTTTAACATGACAACAGAGAGTATAACAGATGCACAGAAGCACAAATATCTGCGCGCAATGGAAGGTTTTTTCTTTTGTATTGTTCATATTGTTCTATTTATTCTGTTGTTTACTTATTTTGCACAACTGACTTTGTTTTGTTCTTACTGACTTTATTTTTCACAAAGATCTGTGTGTAATGGAAAGTATTTTTTTGTTGTATTGTTGACGTTGTTATATTTATATTTTTGTTACGTGGTTGCTTTTTTGTTATTTTGCACTATTAACTTTTTCTTAAACAATTGTTTGTGGTGAAAATGGGGGTTATTTTATTATTTTCATACGGTTAAATTGTATTATATTGTAGTTTGTTGATTAAAAAAACGTGTTATTTGACTAAAATCTTTTTCCTGTGTTTTAACATAATCCTAATCAATTAACTAAAGGCAAATCACAAAATTATTCAATGCTCATTACATTTAAAGCAGTATCGGCGATACTATCCCTGTTTTACTCGGTATCGGATTGATACCAAAATTCCTAGTATCACTCACCTTTAGAAAACCTATCGAAAACATAGCAAACTGAATTTTTTCTGTACCGTTACACCCCTAATGTCCTTTCATCACAGAAATAATTCCAAACATATACTGGTATTAGACACTCCTGAGTGTTAATATCTTAGTGTAATTTTTGCATTTAGTAAATTCATCCACCTCAGGGTCCCGGATCGGACCCTGTGGCGTAGCGGTTTTGGCCCATGAGCCTTATGTTTGACACCCCCAGTTTAGAATAAATCCAAAATATCAGCCTGTTATGTGTTCATGCTATTAAATCAACCTAATTCCCCCCAAATCCAGACGTCTAAATTGCATCTTTGTGCGATTACATAACCGTATAGTCTGATGCTGTGGCTGTGAGTGCAGTTTGTCAAACTGTGCAGCTCTTGTCTCTGTTGGAGACGACATCAGTGGCTTGTCTCGAGCTGCTGGACCGTCTGTTTTAAGTAGAGCCGTATAGATTGTGTCAAACCACCAATTGCCATCGTCTCGGCAATAGCACAGGCAATAATTTTAGTTGGAGCAGAAGTTTGACAATATTTTTAAAGTGCAATGTAATTTACGGTCACCAGCAATTTGGTGCAAGATTCGGCCGAGGTCAGGAAGCAATTAAAAACAGACACTGTCCAAAGGATTCTGGCTGCGTAATCAGTAAGACGGGATGAAAAGCTTCTGCTGAAACAAGCTCTGGTATTTTCAGTGTTTTTCTTTATCAAATGCGGTGTCGCCTGTGAGCTGTCTTTGTTTCAAGCGCGGCACTCATGGTAGACTTCCGGACTGTCAGAGCTATCATCTCATGCCCCGACTGTCCCCTCACGGATAAATGCTGATAATTGCCTTCCAGCCGAGCTCTAACAGCTCTCCCTGCTGAGCCCATTGATTTGCTCGTCTAACCAGCGTCGGGGAAGGAGCGGCCGGCCCCAGGCTCTCCGGTCAGCCCGGCGCTCTAAAGCCGAGGGGAGATGTTCGGAGGGAGGCGAGCAGGATTAGGGCCGCAGAGATAACGGATTCGCTGATCATTACATAAGCCACATCTGCCCTCTGTCCCCTCGGTGGCTGCTGGCCTCCCACGCTGAACGCAGCCAAAGCCAGCAGCATCCAGAAGAGTCTGAGCATGGCGCTTCCAGAGGAGGAAGAGCAGGAGGAGGAGGAGGAGGAAGAGGAGGGGAACAGGATAATGCTCATGTACTGACAGAGTGGGTGACCTGCCAAGTGTTCACAGCTCAGAGGCCTGAAAACACACATCACATTTACCTTAAATGACTCATTTTAAAAGCGGCAACAAAACGGCGACTTCCGTTCCTTCTGCTTCCAGACGATAACAATCAAAATCATACCTATGTTAATGATCCACTTTACATTAACATAGCGCATGCAATCCTTTCACAACCGCAGCCTCAGTCTGTGGTATTATATAATCACAAAAGGCTGCAATTTAAAGATCCAGTGTGTTTCTGGTTATGTTTCAGATGCAGTGATGCTGTAATGAGAGGCTCTGTATAAAGCAAAGTCATTACATGTGTTTTTAATGTCTGGTGGTTTTCATGTGACTTTATGTGTACTCTGTGTACTTGAATTATTAATCAATCTATCTGCTCCCAGTGTAGATCATTGGATATTTAGATAAAGGTTAACCCTTTAGGAGCCTGAGGTTTGTTTGTTTTCCAAAATGTATTCAATTTAAATATGAAGATTTCAAAAAGCTGTAGGTTGGAAGTGATTAGAGGTAAAGTCAGGCTGTAAATGAAAAAAAAAAGTGGGTGTGGCTCAAAGTGACGAGTGAATGTACTCATCTAATTTGGATATTGTGACATCACATGGGAGGCGGCCATATTGGATTCTGTAACTTTTAGTTAAAATTTGAACATGTTTACATGTTGTTACATGTTGCCTGTCGTAGTATATCGTGATACAGCATATACGTAGATCTCCAAGCTTTTTGTGTCTGAGAGCTAATGTGACAAAATTAACATGCTACTTTTGTTTGATGCAGATCAATAAAGTATAGTATAGTTTAATACTCATTTTGATTGATAAGTACAGTTATCCATCAGTTAAATCAGTCATTATTTTGTGTGAACCTTAATAAACTGTTCTTCCAGTCATAACATTTAGAAACTGGTGCCATCTCAAGGTCTTGTGACGCGTCTCTATCGATTCAATGTTACATCTTATCTCTGAATAGCGTGCCTTCCATTGATAGGACTATTTAACCACTTTCATGGTCATCAAATCTAGTGTGAACACTGAATCATATCCTAACCTCCGTCCACATAGTAAGAAGAACCTAGTAAGAATAAGGCGGCGTGCCAATATAGTACTAACGGCAGCCACCGTCCGCCCACCTGCAGGGATCTGCGGTCTACCAGGAGCGATGCCAAACAGTGCGGTAAAAGGGTCAAAGGTCATCCCAACTCCTAGTACAGTAGTGAGCACTTCAAAAATACCCCTCCAGTAAAGCTCAAGACTGGAGCAGGACCAAAACATGTGCAGCAGTGTCGCCTCACTGGTTTTGCATCTGTCACAGGTAGAATCAGTTTGGGGAAACATTTTAGCCAGTTTGGATTTTGATACACGTGCCCCCATGTACGATCTTAGAGCTGCATTTAACATATAGGTTTGGTGACGAAAAGTTAGTTTTGACTGATGCTTTATCATCCGTTCGAGACTGATCTCACGAAATCAGGCAAATATCATGTTAAAGTAGAATGATATTCAGTTATAGTTGTATGTAGTACAGCCCGACCGATATGGGATTTTTGGGGCCGATACCAAAATTTGGGCATAAAAAAGCTGATATCTGATATAATGTCCGATAACTGATATATCGACTGATATATGGAATAAGAATGTTGATATACAAAAGAATAATAGTCCTATATTAGATAATGGTGGACCTGCGGATTAACAGGTGCATAAATCTTTGTTTCTCTCACAAAGATAATTTACACAGCTTTAAAACACTTAATAATAGTATTATATCAGACTAGTATGTGGGTTCTAGATGTGGTGGCTTTTATGCTGGGGAGAGCAGACTTTTGGGGAAATATGTGACAAGCGACAGAATCTCTGCAGCAAAAAAACTTTTGCATATTGGCTGATGTTGATTAATCGGTGATACGCTATAATCGACCCGATTAATCGTCCAGGCTCTAGTATTTAGTGTAATAGTGATACAGTTTTCAGAGACCGAAACATTTGGAGGTTTTGAGGAAACGACAGATCCGTGTGTTACAAGAAAGTATAAAGGTTAATATCTGTATTTGCTGCAAAAAAAAAAAAACAACAACTAAAAAAGCATCTCCAACACATTGGTTCAAGGCTGCAATCGCAGTTACAATTGACAGAAATTCATGACTGTAGTGTTTATGAGAGTGTTGTTAAGAGCTGGCGGTGGCATCATATTTGAAGCATGTGGTTTCTTTACAAACCTCGATGCAGGGAAGAGCTCAATCTCTTCTCTTTTGTGCGTCTTCCATGAGCGATTCAGGTGTTTCCATCTGGACTCACCACCACCTGACTGAAAGCATCTGAGGGTCGGTCGCAATATAGGAACGCTGAAGATCGGTCACGATGTAGGAACACAAAATTCCTGTTTGCTTAATGAGTCACATAAACAGAAGCAGGTGGGCGTTGAAAAAAACCCCCAAACAAACAAAAAAACAGATGGAACAGGGTAAATAATAGTTAATTTGGCACACAGCAGTGGTGCACATCCTTACAAAACAGTGATTATGATTTTAAAAATGGCAGAAGAAAAGCCAAGAGATGAATTATTCCCACACGTCTTCGCTTATTTTCAGCCGGAAAAAAAAAACCAACCCCAAAAACATCATTTGTTGTTTTCAGATAAATATCATCAGGAAGGTGTAATGATTCAGAAAAAGAACAGAGAAAAACAATGCAGCAGCTAAATCAAAGGGCAGAATAAACAAAGGCAAAAAAATATCACCTTAAAAACCTCCTGACATTGTTAAAAACAGCTGCTGGCGCTGGCTTTATTCACTTATTTGAGGCCATTTTCCTTAATCCAAGAGTAATGAGTTCTGGAAAAGCCTCTAAGGAGTTTTGAGCATAGGCATTCCCTAAACCTTTAGCTGGTTCCTTTAGTGTCCTCTGTGAGGATGGAGACCCCGAGACCTGCTGAAGAGGAGCCCAGCAGGACTGCAGCCACTGTCATTATCCACAGCTCCAGTGCCACAGCAGATCCCAGACCGACAACTGGACAAAGGCCACGACAGATGGCTGCTTCTGCCTTCTGCAGCCACACAACTGGGCCTAAACAAGCTCAACAAAAGGAAATAAACATGGGCAATTTTAATGCTCTGTCCTCGCAGGATGTTTAATCTGCAGGAGCACTGAGTCCACTTCAATGCCAACAATGAGCAGAAGCTATAACCAAACCCATGTGCAGCCAAACTGGAGGAAAGTCCACGAATCAGTGATTTTAGCTGCACAACATTCTGTTTTTCCTTGCCCAAAAAGCTGTTTTTTAAAATTATTTATTTATTTTTATTGCAAACAGGGCAATAAAATAAAATTATACTTTGTCATTGGAGTTTGAAATTGCGATAAATATTGCTTTCGATGGTTTATCTTTTATCCTTGGGGTTTACTTGAACATTATCAGCTGAAACACTAAAACATTTTATTATTCTATTTTATTTTCCTCACACATATTCTGATGTGACTCAACTGTTTTGTCGTTTTATTTTGCTGGGATGGATTCATTTTGAACAGCAGAAAGACTCTGAGGGCTGTTTTTGTTTCACGGTCGTGGTTCCGGACACTGACCACAAAACTGGAATTTGTAATTTAGTTGGAACGGTGGTGACTTTAACCTCACAACAGGACAAGTGAAGGTTAGAGCATAGTTCACTTCACTCTACATTTGTCCCTAAAAGACCTTAACATCTCCAGACCGAAGCTGCCTCACCATATTTTACCAGAACCATCTCCATCTTTCTTTTTTTCAGGAATGTACATACATGTGTCTTGGCATATTATCATGACTGTATACTAGAGTCTCTAAAACTCAGTCACTCTGTCACTGCTTCTGGACCAAAGTCATATTTGGTTAAAACATTGTGTGCATCAAAACAGGATTCATCAGTGTCATATACTGATCAGTTTCTCTTCTCATAAGCTCATTCCAGTAAAGGTTTCCTGTAGAATACATCCAGTCTTCTAAGTGCTCCTCAGTGTCTTTCTACTTATAAATGTTCTTTAAAATACCATTCAATAACAGACATTATTACAACTACCTTAATTGACCACCTACACAAGAACAACCTCAGTAGGTGTTACATATTTATTAAATTATGTTCTATTTAGCGTCTTACTCATACACCTTTTGTAATTTATATTCAGCTTCATGAATAATATAATGTGAATGGTAAATGGACTACTTTTATATAGCATTCACACATTCACGCTGCCATTCAAGGCGCTGCCAACTGAGCCACAGCCGCCCATGTATGTAACATGTGTGCATTAGAATAAAAGACTAAACTTGATAGACTTCAGACTTTAAAGAACTCATTTTTTCCTCACTTCCATCTGACTTTACAAGAACGTTCTACCATTGTTTGCACTACTTCACATAACTGTACGATCATTTACTTATCATTTTCACTTGCACAGTTAGAACTGCACCATTTACATTTGCACATTTTTGCACTATTATCTTTATTTATATTTGTTAGATATATTTGGCATTCTGTGCACAGCAAAAGGATTTCATTGTACAAGGAGTGCGTTTCCCCGCAAGTCAATAAGGAGGTATGTATGGGCCGGAGCTGGTTTCGGTGCCCGAGCCGACAGCATGCATGAGCCAGTATTCTGGAGGCGTGGCTTCGGGGGGATGTCTGAAGGAAAGGGTTTGGACTTTATAATAGTGTGTTTTCAAATGTAGCTGCTCATACCCCACCTTTAAGGAAACGAAGGAGAGGGAGGATGCTCCGGAAGCTCCTGGGGCAAAAAGTGCACGGTAGGAAGAGGAGGAAAAAAAGTCGAATTTTTGATTTTCTGAAATCGTCCGCAACAAAAAACTCGAATTAGGCCTACTTCAATCTTTGAATTAGAAAATATCTAAAAACAACTTTCTGTCACGTATTCCCTCACACTGTTTCCTGTGGAGTCAATCAAGTTCATCAAATTTTATTTATATAGCGCCAAATCGTAACAAACATTATCTCATGACACTTAAATGTAGAGCTAGTTGAAACCAGAATCTGAAACCGATTTGCAGAAACCCAACAGAATCCTCTGGGAGCAAACACTTGTGACTGGTGACAGTGGTGAGAAAAACATCCTTTTAACGGGAAGAAACCTGGAGCAGACCCAGACTCCTGGAGGATGGACATCTGACAGGAGCATCTGGGGTAAAAGAGAGAGGGTAAAGGAAGATGAAAGAGAGAGAGAGAGACTGGGGGAGAGGGGGAGAATATCTCCTTTACTAGCTACTATTCATTGTAATGAAATAATGTAACATGAATATGTGTCACTCAGTATGATGTAAAAAAAATGTGTAAATGACCTCTCCGGTGGTCATTATTTTTGAGTTATATCAGCTTTTCATCCGTTCACTAATGTTGGTGAAAAATATCAACCCCCATAATCCCATGCTACTTCTCATCATCACCTTTTGTGATGTTTTTCTATTGTTTGAGTTGAGGGACCCCTAGTGGGAGAGGCTAACATACTAGGTTCAACTCATTCTAAGATTCTAAACTGTGATTTCATGGGAAACGGGCCTTTCCATGTGTAAAGGATATACTTATAACCATTTGTTCAATTTACAGAAAATCTGTGTTTAGATATAAAATGACACATCTTACAATATGAGGTTTTTTTAGTCCTATCACTGAGTCCTGCTTTAGTGTTTTTCAGGAAGGGTCTTTTGTGGCTTTCATGAAAACCGTCCAGTGTGTTTATTCAGATGTGACAGTTGCTGCTGGTCTGAATCGGTTTGTCGTTTCCAGCTGCATGTGCTCTGCCGGCGGTGTTCATGTAGGCTGCCGGTGGGTACAGTGGTCCTATTTTTAGAGAGTCGGGATCGGTAGCTTCTGTTTCTGTGTGATGAGCCAGCACAGCCGGGGCAAATTGACTTGTCTGTGAAGTGGGTGAAGGTGGAGGAGGAAGAGGAGGAAGAGGAGGAGGAGGAGGAGTGTGAGGTGAACAGGAAAGACAGGTAATTGTGTCTCTTGGGGGTCGAGGTGGATCTGTGCGAGATCTGACAGAACGAGAAGGTGAAGAAAAAGGAGAGAAAAGCCTCCTCTATTCTCAGCAGGAGGACAAGAAACAAAAGGAAGAACTGACCCCAGGGGGATCAGTTCAGTCTCACTTTGTCTTCCGCTACAAAGCCTGACAAAGTTTGGTTTTATCATAATTTTGTCCATCGAACATGAATGGAATGAGACTCTTATAATACGGACTTGTGTTCCACCATAGAATAGATCATAAAACCTGTTTTATCAGGTTAGAACGTTCTCTGACATGTTTGGTTTTTCACCTCTTTGTGCTTGTTTTGTGTTTTTACTTTTATTCAGCCACAAACGTCTCTGAAACATGAATAAGACACCAAGGCACGACCTTTTCAGAGGTTTCTGCAGCTCCTTAAAAGGCCTTAAAGGAGTGATATTTAGTTTAAAAAATGGAATTATGCATTTTCAAACATGTTCTTGTGGTCTACGTAAACTGTAAATGCTCTGCTTGGGTCTGAATTCTTCCTTCATTCAACTCCATATTCTCCATATTCAACCCTATTTCTGAGTATTTCTGA
>JAPTYQ010000007.1:34012056-34022903 GCA_029814465.1 Ostorhinchus cyanosoma
TCCACCTCCTCCCCTCAGAGACTCTGGACATGAAATCAAATAGAAAACCACTGACTGAACGCGCGCAAAAAGGAGGCGCAAAGGACGCAAACGAACCGGACACACGTTGGTCTGGGTTTTTTTTTTTCACAGCTGTGGGTTTTCTTAGGTTTTTATTTGTGGTGTCTGTGTCTGTTTATCTGGGGCTGAAAATAAATAAATTATATCGAACGACGAACTGTAAATGTAAAGAAAGTTGTGGTCTTGTGTTATAACGTTGCTTGAAAGAGAAAGAGGGGAAAAAAACGATGCAAAAATGAAACTTTTAGGATTAAAAAAAAAAAACAGAGCTGCGGAATTTATTTCCTCAAAATGTGCTTCCCTGGTGGAGAATAATTTAGAAAATAAAAAAATAATAAAAAAAAAAACAAAATTCACACCCAGACAGCGGAATAATTCTGCTGTAATTCGTCATTTGATTATTATTATTATTTTTATTTCTTCAAACGCTCCGTTGTGTTTTTATCTGGAACATTCACACACGTAAGGTTTAATCTGATTTATTTAAGGTGAATTTGTTTCTAAAATAATTTAAGCAGCATTTTAAGTGAATATACAAGTGTTGTTTTTTTATTTTTACTATGGTTTTTTTTTTAATTTGATTAAAACTGACCTGAAGGCGCAGAACGTTGTAAAACAAATGCATTACAGCAATAAATGCGGATATAACAGCTGTAGTTTTAATTCCAACGAACATATTTCCGTATAATTAACATTTTAATAATTATATTAATATTTTCGAGCCCATGTGGAAGCACACTTTACAGGAAACTTCATTTCTATTCCTTGGCTGCAGTCAGAATATGTAAAATATATATCTATAACCCTCGCTTTATTTACCCAGATGTTTTACACATTGATGTTTTTATATATATATATATTAAAAAAGGCAAATAATTATTGTTTTCCTGAATCTACCTCAAAATTTACGCGTCACTGTCCGTTTTCATCGCATTCAGCTTCAACTTCCGACACAAAAAACGCGTCAAAAATGGATCCAAGTGTTTGTTTGTGTGGCAGATGTTGATGGTCATGTTCATTAGATGTCAAACTCTATATAGATCCGAAAATAAATGAATTATTTTAACACAAGAGATTTGTCTTTGTGAAACTTTGATTTTTCCTCTAATGGGTCTGATTCGATTCATTAAACATTCGACATTAGTGTTTTCGAAATGTTTTAATGATTCATTTTATTACGGAAATAATTCTATAGCCTAATTGATTATTAGGCAATAGAATAAACATGTAGCTATATTTAAAATAATTATAAGAAGAAGGAAAATTAAATAGAGCGAACGTATTTTTGTTGATGTCTGAATAATTAAGAGTCTTTAACCGGATTATTTTTTCGGTGTTTACTTGTTTGTTTGCTTTTTGTCGTAATTCTTATCTATTTGATTTTCTGATCGTATTAATTAACCTTCAGTCAATTTGAACATGGATTCAATATCACACCTCAAGCCGAGAGACAAAATTCTACTAAGATAACAATAAATCTGATGGGTTTGTAAAGTTGAATTATTAATTATTATTTTAAAAGAATACAGTTTTTGCCTCTACACATATATTTAGATGTAAATGCGCCAGTGGAAAAAAGTTTTATCTTTTATGGTATGTTTTTTTTTTCGTCAAATTGTACAGTTCTATGTGACACAAATGAACCGTGATCTCAGTCAAACGTGGTGTTTTTAGTCATTTTCATGTTGGAAACATTTTGTATTTTGACAGTTTTGTCTTAAACGTCCTCCAGTTGAGGAGCTACACTGACATCTAGTGGCGAGTGCATGTAACTGCAGAAGGAGCAGTTTCATTTCAGTAAAACATTTAGATGTGACTGTGTTTGGCTCTGTAATATGTTTTAAGAATAATGATTAAAATACTTAATGTTAATGACTATTTATTCAATAGAAGAGCAGCATTATGAGCAAACATGTATTTATTTGAACGTAATACAATTGATTAGATGAAAAGTCAATAGAAATATATAACAGAAAGAAACTAAGGTGCATTTTTTTTTATAACCTCAAAGTAATTGGGATTAATTTAATAAGAATAAAACAGGTATTGAGAAACTATAGATTATATTAAACATATAAACTGAAACAAATAAACACTGAGCACTGTTTGTTTACATTTTATTCCATTTCTGTTTAATTCCTTCTCTGACAATAAATTACATTTAGATTTTGCATATTTTGCATCCATGATCAGTTTATGTTCAGATGAAAATGAATGGAATGAGTTCCAAACTGAACCCATTTACAGCAATTACAACTATTATTATTATCATTATTATATTATTTAAGGAAAGTGAAACAATAAGTAGAATCACAGTAAAAAGCCATTAAAGTTTTCAGAACTGCTCTGTTTTTCATTGCTGTAACATCTTGATAAAACTTAATTTGGGAGTTTAGCAATTGCATTTATCTTCTGTGTAGTTTTGTGCATTTTGTGTATGAAACCCTTCCTCCTTTAACGTCTTCTGTTGTGGGCGAGAGTTTCACAGCTTTATTAAAAAACAAACTGTCCACTGCAAAGGACAGTTTATTAAATAAAATTTTAAAAAATCTGGAAAAACTATGACATGATACGGTTTCCAATCAAGGCAATTATGTAATGTAAAAAAAAAAAAAAAAAAATCAAATAAACCAAAATCTTGACTTCCTGGGTCTCAGGAGGTTCAGTGAATACAGTGTGTTGGCATTAAGTCACCACTAGAGGGCACTGGAACAAATACAACATCTGTAAAGAGGTTTGAAATATTGAACAGCAGTGAAGAAGGCCTGTGTTCCACTTTTCTGACCCAGTTTAATGAATGACTGAAGACAAACCAGAGCTGTGATCACTTTTAACCTGGTTCGCTGTGGAATGAGTGGGTCTTTGGTTACAGTTTCACCGACTGAAGCTGTAACTAACTGTCAGCCGCCTCCTCCTCTTCCTCCTCCTCCTCCTCTTCCTCTCTATGCTTTCAAATCTCCAGACTTTGCCCATGTTTTGTGCCGGTAAAAATCTTAATATTTAATGGACGTAGATGAGGCCAAAATGCTCCAAATCGTCCCTTTCCTTTCAAAATGTAAGATATAAACAATCACTGACATGAGGTTTTATTTAGTTCCGGAGTGGCCAAAAAAAAAGGGAGGCCACTTTATTAGATTAAATAAATAAATGTACCTGGAGTTGACCTGAGAACACTTGGGAATGTTCTTTTTTTGACAAAAACGTAAATTTTTCCAAATGCATCACCTCTCTGTAAGTAGAAGTGTAAGAAAATATATCGAGATATTTCATTTCATACAGTATCTATGTTTAGGTATTTATTCAAATGCAGATATGGCAGATGTTCATTTTTGGAGTTTTTTGTTTATTTTATTATTTATTATTAGCGTTTTCTTATTCAATAATGATTATTTGAAGCATCGTAAAAGCACTTTTTACTATCTGAAAAAGGCAGATGTTAGTTCCTTTATTGGGATTGTAAAAAAATAATGTTACAATGTTAGTTCTGAACAAATAGAATATGAACATTTGAGCAGGATCTTAATCTGTAACGTCTGTAAAACATAAGTTTTAAGTTTTAACAGAGGGAAGTTTTGTGATATTGAGTTAGATCCTGTTCTAGTCGAATAAAAATGTTTCGTATTTGTGTATATTTCTGGTGTAATTCAATTCTTCCAGGAAATAATTATTTAAATAAACAAAAAAAACCCCGATAAAAATGACCTTGTTATAACAGTATCGTGATATATTGTATCGTGATTATTGTGATTTGTATCGTATCGCCAGATTTTTGCCAATACACACCTTTATCTGTACGTAGCTTTGGCTTGAGTTAATATTAAAACAGATAAATAAATCACATCACTGTTAGAATTAAAAGCACCTGCAAGCACTCAATCTAAAATAAAAGCATGTTTCCGACCTTGAAAACACATTAACATTGATGCATTTTCACAGATTTCAAGCCCTCGTACAAACTCTGAACGGAAACCCAACGTTTGCATTTTTTCCTTTTTCCAGCTGTTGAATTTTTGACACCTCGGACTCATCTGTCGATCCAAAACGAGGCACCGTGACGTCTGCTTTAACTTTTATTCCATGTGTAAATTAGTTCAACATGATTAAAACACACAGTTGAATAAGAACTCAAGACATTGAACATGTAAAATAAATGAAATCAACACCGTAGCTCTGTCTGTACAATACATTTATTACTTTAATCAGGAGCGATAAGCAGCCGTATTTAAATATGTGTTTTTCTAATACAACAATAAGGTTAATGTGTTGTGGCCTACATGTTAATAAAGACGGGTGATATCTACATGACGCTAAGAAACCTACGCGAAAAATATATATATCAGACGCTAAAATAAAAAAAAACCCTGTAGAGGCAAACTCAGTGTGGTGGACAAATGAGAAGAAAACTAGACATGAGACAGTTAAAAAAAAAAAAAAAACAAGTCTAAACAATGTGTGCACGATCTATGTAGATGCCACCATAAAAAAACATAATATCTGAATGATGGAAAACAAAGAGTCGCCTGTTTCAGCAGTGCTTTAAGGGGTTTTATCTGCAGGATCCGTGGAGTTTTAACAGTTTTGATTAAATGTTTGAACGGATCCGAGGGGCGTTTTCCCGTCAAACCCGCACAAATCCGACATTCATCAAGTCTCGAGATTTTCATAACGTTACCGAAATTTAAAAGACTCAATCCAGGCCAGTGCAACAACTGAAACCAACTCGACTTGCAGGCGTTTTTTTTTTTGTTTTTAAGTGCGTCAAAAAAACCACCTGATCTACTTTGTTTTTCTGCTTTAATTCAATCCGCTTATTTAAAAGAAAAAAAGAAAAGAAAAACGGGTCAGCCGATACATTTCTGGGAGCTGTGATCGTTTCTTTTGTCCGATACGACGACGACGACACTGTTTTTAAATATTAAAATGATACAAACAATTAAATCTTACACCAACTATCACACACGCGAACATTCTTTGTGAGCTGGAGAAAAAAAATTAAACAAAAACAGAAGAAATCAAAATGAAGTAAAAAAAAAAAAAGACAACTTTATACGACTCGTGAAATCAAGGCTGAACTAAAGTGAATTAAACAAAATAAATCCATGTTAAAGTAGCGAACGACACCTGCAACGCAAAGAGAAAAGAAGATAGAACAGAGTCTGGCTTACATCCAAATGCTACATCATTCACCAACATCTATCGGGTTTTTTTTGCGTTTCACGTCCAGATAAAAAGGCCGATTATAACTTTAAGACGTTCACCTTAACCCATAAAGACCCAGTGCTGCAGCTGTAGAAGATCCACAAGTAATTTTTCTATACATCTATCACCATTTCTTATTATATTATCCTCTGTATTTTGCGTTTTTTCCGAGTAGATGTTTATAAAACAGTAAATTCCGAGGTTAAATATATCATTAAGCGAAGCGTCTCCGTCCGCAGTCACTGATCCGACTCCATGGGTTTTACTGGTGAATCGATGCTGTAGAAGATGACGGTGTTTCCACGGTAACTACGGAGTCTCTGAACGTCCAAAAAGGGTCACATCTGACGACCGTGAAAAGATGGAAAAACTGCATTTTACGCCGATTACTGACATGTACTGATAGAATTAGTGAATCAGCAGGTGTTTAAACCTTTCAGATCAGTCGATGGTTTTGGTTTTCAGTGGTTTGTTTTGGGTCTTTATGGGATAAAGTCGAACTTTATTTCTGTCATGGCGCAAGACTGAGCTGCTTCGATAAATAATTATTAATTATATTACGTTAATGGCTGTTTGTCTAGTTTGTCTCTGTGAAAATGAAAAACTGTTAAGTACTTTTAATATTTAAGAGCTGGTTTTAACACTAAGGTGTCAACACTAAGAAGCTTCAGACATCGGACGTAAATCAGAAGAAAAGGTGAATAAAACCGACTGATCTGTGAACGAGGAACATCTCAAATTTTGTGGGGATCTTTTTTTTTTTTTAAACTCATGTATCGTCGGCTCGAGTGTAGACATTCAGGACGTCCCTCATTTTAAGGATACTGTATACAGACTGAACTTTTCCCCCTCTGTGGAGAAACTCGTGTTCTTTTGCGAAAAAGTCCAGTCGTCATTAGACTTGGAAGCTGCCTCGATATAAACTAGCGTTAGGCTACTACGGTGGAAACGATTGTTTAATATCGGAGTCGAGGACGCAATACCAAAACGGCTCTGCGTGACTTCTAAAATCTCATATTATTAAAAAAAAAGCAGATGTCATTAGCAAACAGCCGAGAATGACAAAGAAACAACCACGTTTGCATCTTCTGTTAAACTCGTCGAAGTCGACGGTGACCGCAGACCGACCAGGTGTTCACAGGTTTACGCCCTCTGCTCATTCTTTACCGTCTACTGTTTCTGCCCAAATAACTGAGAACGCAGACGTCCACAAAGCCGCGGCACCGCCAGTCCTTTACAGTATCCGTTAATCTGAGATGTTCTTTGACTAACCTGTCCACTCTGACAACCAATATACGCTTCAGTCTAATTATAAACTAATTAACAGCAGGTGTAAATGCATGAGCACAAATAAAAACGCAGAAGTCAAAGGTCTGGAAGTAAAGACACGTCACTGGTTTGGGAAGTTTAAGCCCTTGAATTCAACTCATTTTAAACCTCTGTTTATCATCGTGATCTGTGAGTCCTGGTAGAAAATTCAATACGAATCATCGCAACGTGACCTTAAAAGAATTTCAACTTGGAAATAAACACCTTTTCCAAAAAAAAAAAAAAAAGGGGGGGGGGGGGGTTGTGTCGATTTTACCCTCAAGCTCAAAATAGTGCGTCAATAAATATGTAACTGAGTGTGAAATGACCCTTTTTCAAGCCTCCGTTCGTTCAAAGTCACTAACTCCAGCCGGTGATTTTAATGTTAGCTATCGGCTGATGTCGATGCCGCTTCCTCTCGACGCTGATGGATCGTAAAACGTCGCAAATGCGCGGCTTAAATCGGCCGAATCGATCTGACCTACATCTAAAAAAAACGGCTGAATTGAAAGGCTTCGACTTCAATTTCCCTCCGTGTAAACTTTAGAAACCGTCCAATCGTGTACAGTTTTTAAACACGCGGTAATTCTAAGTGTAGTTTTTAAAACCTTACGCACAGATTAAAGTGTTTTTTGTTTTTTTTCGATCAGTTTGGTTATCGAGCCGGACCGGAGCCTGAGCCTTTATCCCTGGACGTGATTTCAGCGAAAGGCTTTTCCCAAAATCCATTCATTCGTAAACTCCCGCTTCGGCATCGTTCAGTTCCGACGCTCTTTCCCGTTTGGCACAAGCATTCCTCACCGTGAAATACCCAAATTACAAAAAAAAAAAAAAAAAAGAAAAAGAAAAAAAAGGTGTTTTGTTTTTACTCTTAAGGCAGCTATATATATGGTACATTGCATTCAACAGAGTTACTTGCGATCGGACGCTGTTATTTTGTACATATCGACATTTACATTACAGCATGGTGACCTGCGGAGTGAGTCCTGGTCCTCGACAGTCTTTAGGCCTTTCAGACCCTTATTTCCATTTTTTTCTTTTCTTTTTTTTTTTTTTGCGGAGAGTGCCTTACAGGAAGATTGACCATCGTGACATCATGCGACAAAGAGGTTCTCCCACCTTCAATGTTCCTCCAGTTTCCATTGATCATCCTCTTAAGGACAGCAGGACTTTGAGTTCTGGAGGAGGAGCAGGACGGCTACTGGTTTCAGGAGGAGATGCTTTTGGTTGTCGTCGCTGTTAGTGGCGTTGAATGTTTGTTTTTGTTTTTATTTTTTTGGATGGTTTCTGGAGACGCTGGTCGGTCGTCGCTCGTACGTTTTTCGTCGTAGTCATCGTTTGCCGCTGCTGAAAACAAACCCCGCCCCCTCTCCCGTTTAGTCCAGTGGTTTGCTGCCGTCTGCTTTCTGGTCCAACCGGCTCTTGCTGCTCTTCACCATGTAAATGAAGTAGGTCAGCGTCTCCTTCTCGTTCACCGGAATATTCCTGAAGTGACGACTCACCGTCTGCGGAGGACGTGGAAAAACGGGTTAAAACAAACGTCTCGGTGCACGTTTTCTTTTTTTCTCTCTTATTGGAGGATTCACTTGGTAAATGACATGATTGTTGTTTAATGTTAACAAATTAGGGCTTTTATACATAAATAAGAAGAAATATCCAAAATGGTATAAGGTGTGGAAGTGCATGAGGAAAAATAAATAAATAAATAATGATAATTAAATAAATAAATAAATAAATAAATAGACAAGGGAAACAGTTCAGCTTTCTTCCCATTGACCGGCACTCATATTTATATAAAACCAGAATGGTTCCCAAACTGGAGCTGTGGTCTCATCCCTAATGTTAAACTTATGAAGCACACATTCATATGAAACAGTCTTTATCATATTAACCCTTTCTTTAAACTGTGCAGCTTTAGGGGTTTTCTAGTATTTAAGAATAATCCGAACTGAAAATTTCCCGTTATGTTAGCAATTTGTCCTTTTTCACCGGTGCACGTTTTCTTGAATAACCTGGTCGACATATGACGACTGTTTGAGTCACTTACTCCTGCATTTTAGAAACTTTATAAACTCAGGGTTGTGACCGATGACTCGGAAAAGACAACATTTTAAAGTTGCGTTTCCACATTTCATCTGTATTAACATTAAATCTCTGTACGATGGCATCATTAGGGGCTTCTCATCTGTTCTGCTTTACCTGTTTTTCCGTTGCGTTTGTGCTACTGCTGGTTTTTTTTTTTTTTTTTAAACTAATTGGTCACGGGTACATTGTGGGACTAATTTGCTGAATCGACAGGTGGACTCTCAGGTTTTCCTGCAGCTGGTTCCGTCCTCGTCCTAACAAATCATTCCTGTGCGTGGAGCTCTCATGTGACCGAGCTGTCGGGTTAACGGGAGGAAATTAATGAACACCGACTACGTTCAGCGTTTTTTTAGACGAGTTTGGGCTTTTCCTCTTAATGAACCTCCCACATCATCAATACAGCGGCAGTCAGCAGCCACAAACCAGTACCAGCTGTCCCAGTGGCTGCTGGGAAGGGACTCAGAGAGCATTTGTTTTCTACTTGAAAGTTGGTTTAGGAAAAAAAATAAAAATTTCAGATGCTCATTTTCAGCTTAATTCAGTGACTTAGGCTCCGTTCATGCAGCAGGTCTGAAAGCGCAGTTTGGATTCTTTGGTGAAATTCGTACTTTTTTGTGCGCTCGTTCATACAACACATAAAATGCGACTTCTATCAACTTTGAGTGTGAACTGAACACGACCCTGAAATGACACGCATGTGCAAAAGAGGTCCTGATGTGATACGTGACCACGCACTGTGTTTACAGAAGGAAGTATGTTTTTCCCACCGCTTCTCCTTCTGGGACGGAAAAGTGGGACGTTCATCGCGTTTCAATGATGTAAAGGTTCGATAAATGCGACCTGGCCGTTCAGACCGAAGTCACATTGCAAAATATCAGACACGTATCGGATTTAGGAGCACATATGAAAGTGGCCTGGGTTGGATTTGGAAAAAAAATCTGATTTGTGGCGTTCAGACCGTCTTAAACAGATCAGATAGAGGTCACATATGGGTTAAAAAAAAAAAATCACATTTGGCCCACATTTATCTGCACTCTCATTTATCCTTTTGCAGAGTCGTTGAATGTCTTTGATAACACATTAATAATCTACAGCTGAATTAGCCTCCAATTATGTTGAAAACTGCTTCAATAGTATAAGATATTTTCTGGTTCCAGTTTCTAAAATCCACTTTCTGTCCTCCTCTATAACAGTCAACTGAAAACCTTCAGGTTGTAGATCAAATTGAATATTCGACCATATCATCTGCAGCTTTAGGAAACAGTTATCTGTTTTTCAATACCTTATGAGACCTTTTAGAAGAAAAAAACTAATCTATAAAGCAAGAAAATCATCAAACATGTCATCGAAACTGAAAATAATCATTAGTCACAGCCCTGAACACACATAACTACCATCAGAGAAAACTGATGAGGTCACTATTCCGTCCGAGCGCAGGTTTAATTGTTGGTTTTTACAGTGAGGGCTGTGTTCTGTACCTCTGCCAGCTGGGCCTTGTTGAGTCCTGGTCTGGTCTGCAGCTTGTAGTGTCGTTTGTAGCGTCTCAATGTGTTCACCTGCAGCTGGAAAAGGTCGACCTGAAAGAGGAACAGATTCAGGGTTCAATTTCACATGTTCCCTTAATACTGTTAGAAGGACGAGGACACTCCGACGGTTCCATCCTGTTTTCAAGTCTGTTACGGATCGCACAGATCTGAACCGGCATCATTAAACCTGGGTTTTCCCATCAGTCGACCGTTACTCATTACTGATCTATTAATGCTGCCTCGGTTTTACCTCATACAGAATATCTCTCATTTGCAAATATATCTATTGCACACTATTTTATACGTTCTCTAATATACGTCTGTATTTTTTTGTGTTGTTAGTAGTTGTAAGTGCACTGTTGCTGACAGAGACCACCTGCAATTTAGTTGCACAACCTGTGTAATGACGATAAAGCCTTTTCTATTCTATTCTATAGAGTGGACATGTACAGTTTTATAGCTCGAAGGTTGTCAGTTTCCTTCTTTTGTTGTTACATCAGGGTTCTTGCTCTTTATCCACATAAATATTTCTGATTTTTTCCAGACTTTTTCAAAACTCCCTTCAAACCCCCCCAGACCTTGACTTTATGTCCTTTTATACTTTTTTGGTTGACATTGTACCTGTTATGTGAGGTAGAAAAGTGCATTTTAACAAGTGTATGAATGAAA
>JAPTYQ010000007.1:34057282-34070892 GCA_029814465.1 Ostorhinchus cyanosoma
ATATGAAAGTCGAATGTTTGAATAAATACTGTGTTGTTATTGTAAGAGATTGCATTGATGGAAGAACATTTCTTTCGATTGTGGATCATTTTATCTGTTATTATATTTATTTATTTCGAACATGCACGTATTCTTCCCATCTATTGACTGTTGAGTGTTAAAGCTCCTGTGTCATAAAGCAGCATTTGAAATCATTAACGTCTTCAGACGCAGAGATAAGTTTTCTGTCCATGTTTGTGGACAAAACTTCACAGCTTCATTCAAAACAACGAAAAAAACTGTCCAACACAAGGACATTCCATAAACATTTTAAAAAATGTATCTGAAAAAACTTTTGCATCATGATGTTTCCAATGTTGGTAATTGTTTAATTGAAAAAAGACAAAACTTGTACTTTCTTGGGTCTCGGGAGATAAAAAATATCATAAAAAATGAATCTCTGAAGGTGAATGTGTTTTTGCAGTTGTGTCTAAACGGCGCTCCCCCACCCCCACACCTAGACTCTTTGTCACCATGGTGATTGGTAGACTAAACAGCGTACAAAACTCACCAGGTCCACATCCCATCAGATCATTACAAACATTAAGACGATACAAAAGGAAACAAAACTGGTGACCCCGCCTCACCCGCAGTGTCCCGCCCCCATCCCCCCGCCTCTATTTTAAGTGCACTTTCACATGAAGCCTATATTCTTAACATTCTTTGACCAGTAAACAGTCGGTCCGGACAGACGCACAGATTCTCAGGGCTGGGAATGTTTACACGGCGCTGTCGCCCTCGGAGGCCTCACCGAGAGCCCAACAGACAAACTGTGAGACACTGTCCATCAAGTCATGAACTGGAACTGATAGAGACTGTGATAAGGCTCAGAGGAAGCGGTCGCAACTGTATGAGACCGAAGTGCAGATGAATAGAAGAAGACGACGACGTCCAGTGGGAGAAACGCACCAATGAGTCTGGAGGTTTATCTGACTCCAAAACACTGCACTGAGGTTCGCTAAAAAGGCATTTTGACTGATAGGTCGACAAAGTTAAAGGAAAAATGTAACAATCACAAGGTAAAAGTAAGACATAAGACAGAATAAACCACAAAAGGCTTAAGCATGAAACCAACAGAACATACTCAGTTCTGTTTTCATTATTCAGCTGAAAAAACAGCGGCTTATGGAGGTTATTATCGAAAACTAGAATTGAGAAAAGATTTTTGGTAACAGAAATAACTAATTAAAAGATAATAAAACGTATAAAAAATAATGGATAAAATTCCCTTCGTTTTCTTCTTTGTCAGTGTCGGATTGATATGAAATCGATTTATTTCACTCGAGCAATTTTATCCGCCGGCACCGTACGACACTTCACCGTCCGTCACTTTTTGTCACTAGTCGTCTACTTGTCCTCATTCTACCTGGAAACATGGAAACTAAAGATGGGAGAAAGCAGAGTCCTGTGTGGGATTTATGGGAATATGACGACAAGGAAGATAAAATATATGAAAACAAGTGGTTCCAGGCAAAACAAACCCCGTCCTTCGCAAACGTTTGACCTGATTTGCTCTGTCTCTTATCATTATGAAAACCCTTTTTTGGTGACCTTGACCTTTGACCTACATTCACCAAAATTTAATGGGATCTATTCTGGACCACCTCACACCTTTCCTGAAAATTACATGGAAATTGATCCAGTAGTTTTTGTGTAAAGTTACCGACAGACAAACAAAAAAAACGAACCAAAAACAATAAAATCTGTCATTAACTGAACTTAATCCCAGTGTTTCCATCCACTGACATTGATTCAACTCCATGGGTTTTACTGGTGAATCAATGTTGAAGAAGCTGACAGTGTTTCCATGGTAACCACGGAGCCTCTGAACGTCCAAATCGGTCATATCTGCTAACTATGAAAAGATTAATAACTGTACTTTACTCTAATTATTTTCATGTATTGATAGATTTAGTGGCTCTATGGTTATTGAATATTTTAGATCAGTAAATGCTTTTGGTCACTAGTGGGTATTTGAGTCTTTGTGGGTTAAAAACTTTTTTATTTATGCGAGGAAAGAGTATACGTTTTTGACTCAGTTCACAATTCCAAGTTTAAATTTCCACAGAAGCAACTGAAACTCTGATACAAACGCACCTCGGGAAATAAAATGGGTTAATCAATAGAAAGTGAAGGTGAATGGTCGGTGTGTGGAAGCTGCAAAGTTCACTGAATGAATAAAAGAATGGAACAGGAAGGACATTTAAATGGAAACAGCAATGAAGCAGCATCATGTACTGTACGAAAGAAAAAAAAAAAAAAAACCTGGAAGACTTTGAAACAACATTATATGATCCAGACCAGCAGTAAATCCAGCTTCAGGTTTTTGAAGGAAATACCTCGAACATCTATCAGCTCCTCAATCAACACATGGGGTCGCGTTGAATAAAATATAGCATCTAATTGGCAACGTTTTAAACCACCTCTTATATTTACTTAACCGTGGTGAATGGAAACATGCAAAAATGTGCTTTTTTTTGCCAATTTTTTTTTTTTTTTTTTTTTTTGCAAATTCAGTAAAAAAACAATAGCAACATATTTGGATGGAAACCCACCCAATAAGAAACACCTGAAGCATAATCTACTTTACCTTTAACCCCTAAAGACCCAAACAGTCACTGGTGACAAAACCATCAACTGACCTAAAGTCTATAATGATCCATTAATTCTATCAGTACATGTAAATAATTGATGTAAAATACAGTTCTTCATCTTTTCATGTTCTTCAGATTTGACCCATTTGGACGTTCAGAGGCTCCGTAGTTACCGTGGAAACACCGTCATCTTCTACAACATTGATTCTCCAGCCAAACCCATAGACGATGGATGGCGACACTTGGTTTATGTTGGTAAATGATGACAAAGGTAAGGCAATTCCATTTAATATGTATATTACTATTCATACACAGGGTAATTCAAAGTGCTTTACAAAAGTGTAAAAAGGATGATAGAAGAAAAGACATTGAAAATCACAAAGTGGGTGAAAGACATTCAAATAATCGGAGATAAAATGTCTTGTTTTTTTTTAATGAAACAAATACATTAAATTTATTAAAACTGTACATTAACATAAAAATTAAAACAAAAATTAAAAAGAAAGTTCATTTAAAAGACAAGATTGAAAAGAGTTTACTCTAAATTAGTTACTGTTATTTATTTATATGTATATACTGTTATTTTCTTATGTGGTGCAATTCTGTTGTCATGTGCAATGACAAAGTGATTCTGATTCTGACTGTAAATGTCTTTTTTGGGTTAAAAACAACAATTATGCTCCTCCTTATGAATGACCAGAGGAATAGATAAAGAACAGAAACAAACTGAGGAGGGGATGAGCTTTTATCATCCAACAGTACAGTAGATGTAGTAGCTTTATTTTGGTGATAATTTCCTGCTTCATTTTAGTCTCATAATCAGAACATTTCATTTTTTTATTTTTTTTTTTATGCCGTTGGACGAGTCGTGGGTCTGAATGAGAACCAGCCAGCAGACATGTTGGAGTCCCTGCAGCCCCGAGCTGACCACATTTTACCGTGACTCCACATCAGTCAAAGAGATATACTCCACTTCCTCCACACTCACACACACACAGAAAAAAAGCCTCCATCAGTCAAGTCCTGCGTCCGATGAACTTCCATCGTCTCCGAGGTTGATAACAAGCCTCTTAAGCTCGGCGGCTAATCAAGCTCAAAGGACGCAGAGAAAGAGAGATAGTAGAGCAGAACAAGAGGCCTGCCTGTGGATTCATGTGATGACGTCTCTCTCTCTCTCTCTCTTTTTTTTTCTCTTCATTTTCAATTTTCCCTTATCTTCCTTTCTCCACAGGGGGAAGCGGAGGGAGGCCTAATAGCCCCACGACGGGGGCTGTGGACTCTCTCTCCACATACCAGTCCTTTACTTTAACCGGAGAGAAGAAAAAACAAAAAACAACACAAAAAAAAATGGTTTGATAAATCATCCGGGGGTCACACAGCTTCCATGTTCCCCCGATAGAGAGAGAGAAAAATGAAACAAAAAAAAAGAGGAAAACCAACAGCGATCCATCTCCGGCGTCCGTCTCCTCTTTGAAGTCTGTCCCATCAGACAAACAACGCAAAAGATGAAATAAACAGAAACAAGTGGCTGCTGCTACTCTGAGGTTTGCACTTTCGTTCAACTCTCACAGGCCTCTCCGACTCGCTTTAATGAGTTCTTGGAAACGCGACAAAATTCTGCAACTCAAGGCTGAAAATTTGATTTCATGGATGGGCTTATTTCACAATCTTCCCTTTCGCTGTGTTTTGTCGTCCTGTGGATCTCAAAAGTCGAGCTCTTTTCTTTCAAATATGTGTTTCCTCCCCAAAAATAAGAGCTTTC
The DNA here is from genome assembly GCA_029814465.1 of Ostorhinchus cyanosoma. Classification (NCBI taxonomy): domain Eukaryota; kingdom Metazoa; phylum Chordata; class Actinopteri; order Kurtiformes; family Apogonidae; genus Ostorhinchus; species Ostorhinchus cyanosoma. The sequence goes on from JAPTYQ010000007.1 coordinate 34,061,678, forward strand.
AATATTTACTCTGACACATACGGACTTTAACCCTTCATCAGGCAAGTGACTATTTTTGGTAATTTCCTCAAATGTTAAATATGGGGCCAATCCCATGCCTCAATGAAGTCCAGAGGCATGTGCTATTTTAGATTTTATAGACATTTTGAAGCCGTAAATAGTGAATATGTGTGATTTTTGTTAGTTTATGACCTTATAATAGTTGTTTTATTGCACGTTTTTAGTTTTTATCAAGTGCTGCATAAATGTTTTAAGGCCGGGGTGTTAAACTCGTTCAGTTCAATATGATCTCAAATGGGCTGGACCAGTAAAAAAACAGTGAAAAAAATAAAATGACATTACGCTAATGTTTACATCTACAACGTCCCCTTAAAAATAAGAATAACCTTGAATAACTTGAAATGGCTTAAAAAAAACGAGCAATTTTAAGAACATTTTGCCTCAATTACAACTTACATTACAATTAGAAATATATGGAAAACATTAAGTAACAGGCAGAATGTTGGTAAAAATTACACTTCTCATTAGACATTTCAGGTTGTTCATATTTGTTCAGGTTATTCACATTTTTTTTGTAAAAAGAGAGTTAATATAAATATTTTCATGCAATTTTAGTGTTTTTGCACAAAAACTAAAATAAAATCTGCAGTTTTCTTTATTTATAGGTTATTATGATCATATTTTACTGGTCTGACGCAATTGAGATCTAATTGCTCTGTGTATGGAACCTGAGTCAAAATGATATTTACACTATTGGGTGTTAAAATCTTCAGTGTAATTCTTCCTATGGGCTAGATTGGACCCTTTAGCGCCCGGGCCTTATGTTTGACACTTATGATTTAAGGCCAGAGGACATAGATGACAGTGTCTAATAACACACTAACACTGAACTAGTGAATTTCAGAGTATTTCAGTGAGTGCCCTATAAAGGGTTAATGGAAAATCTGTGCAAAAACAGACTAATATTACTGAACAGAACCCAAGCGTATGGTATAAATCTAAACTAAAGTGACACAATTGATTTTTTAACGTTTCAATTTGTCACAGAAATAAAACTGCGGAGCGAACTGAGGCAAAGCTTTATATGTGAAAAGTATTATTGATGTTAATGTTTGTGTGTTTTCGTTCTTTGGGCCCTGATGACTTTATCTGGTTAAAGGAAAGACAGTCTGCTTTTTTCATGACTCAGTGGCTTTGAGGCTTCCTCTCATTACAGGAGGAGTTCAGCTTTTTTTTAATCGTAACCAGAACCATAAATTCAATCATGTCTTCTAATGTGGTATCATTAAATTTTCATACAGTTCTCTCAAATACTAGTAATTTAGACCTAAGCTGTGATTTGTGAGGTCATAACATTGACCTTTGACCTCTGGCCACTAAGATGTTGTCAAAATGTTCCTAAGACGCCACACTAAACGTAAAGGCTGTGCCACTGACAGATGAACGGTCGAACTAACCTTTGACCCTCCAACGGCCCTTGGGATGAATTTGTGAAATGCAAAACTTACACTAAGATATTAATCGTTATAGTTCAGGTTCCCCAGTCAGACCAGTTCAATCCCAAATGGGTCAAACCAGTAAAATACGATCAGAATAATCTATAATAGTCACAACTCCATATTTTTCTATTTGCAAATGAGCATTTTTTTCATGTATTTACACTAAAAGTATAATTTCACCAAAAAACCTGAACAAATATGAACATCCTGAAATGTTTTAAGAAAAGTGCAATTTTAAAAATATTCTGCCTTTTATTAAATGTTTTGTGTATTTGTAGACCCACTGTGATCTATAAGTTATAATGACCATGTTTAAATGATAAACTGAAGCATAATATTGGTAAAATTGCACTGTTTTTCATGTTATTCACGTTTTTCGAGAGGATAGTTTGTAGATGTACACATTTCCACTGTTTAATTTTCCTTTTTTTCATTCTAAACCATAGAGAAAAGTTTGGAGTTGACAGAATTTATATATTAATATTATCATTTCACAGGTCTGGCTCACTTCAGAATGTGACCCCTGAACTAAAATGAGTTTGACACCCCTGATCTACATGATTAATAAGTTCAATGTAGGAAAATACCTGATTTTCATTGAAAAAAACACAAAATACAGAAGATAATATTCCAATAAATGGCAATAAAGCACTTTAGGAAGGTTGAACAGAGAGAAAATTCATGACAGACTGGAAGAAAACTCCAAGGCACTGTCTTTAAACCTACAAATGCCTTTATTACCAAGGCATGGTCACATCTAGACCTTAAAAAAAAAAACACTTCAGTGCATTTGTCATCTACTTTATGAATCCCTTTTTCCAAAGAGCACCTCAAACAAACTTTTTTTGGTCCTAGAATCATTCCTTCCCATGAATTTTATATCAGAACTTCATTTGGAACAGCCATAACAGTACCACCGGCTCCTTATGGGTTAAACCTGACGTAAAGAATTCACATAAAAAAAATAAAAAAAAAAACCTGTGATTTCTGACATTTCACATCATCAGTGTCATGTCTTCTGTTGCCTGTAGGGGCGCTATTCCACCAGACGGTCTTAAACTGATGGATCCCTTCGGAGGACTGGTTGATAATGCGGATATAAAAAGTCCGTTTGTGATCCATTAAACTGCCTGAGCTTTCTAATGGCTCAGTATTTACAGTCGACGCTGAAGTGGTCAATTACGTTCAGACAGCCGGACCACAGTCCTCTCTAAGTGCATCTGGGGGGCATTTCCATCATATTATGTTATCTGATCGTACTGCACAAGAAAAATGATATGGAATCTGAAACTGATCAGCTGATATGTCGGTCAGCTGTTGGAGCGTTGTGTTTTGAACAGTGACAGACCCGGCGTCCTCTGCAGCTCGGCCTTATCTGCTCTGTCAGGCTGATGTTAGACTCTGGAGGAGGGGAAATCAGTTTTTACCTTTTTAAAAACTGCCTCCTCATCGTTACGTACCTTCCTTGGATGCCTGAGCAGCATCTTAATCACCCTATAAAGTCTTTTCTGTTCAGCTGCATGTACACACACTTCCATTTTCCCCTTCCTCTCAAACGCTGTAATGAAAAAGTATAATCCTATACAACAATGCACATAAAACAATAAATCTGACAAATCTGATCAACAGCTGAAACGACGAAACATACTGAAAGGCCAGACCGACATCTGCCATATGTCGAGGTAAAGTAACATAATAATACAGTATTTGCACAAATCATTCTGAGGTAACAATAACCCAAATATCTTTATTATTTTAAACTAGTAATTATCAGTACGATATTCAATTTCTGCACATGTCCTCCTAAACTTTACATACTGGGAATGGATTTAACCCAGTAAAGCCTGAACCATTAAGTCATTGATGGAAAATTCCAGTTCTTTGAAACCGGAGCCTTTATTGGTCCTTCTGAACAAACAAAAAAACATTCTTTCAAATATCAATTTCCATGTATGAGTTTCTATTTTGTATCATATTTGATCCATCGGGTCTCAATGCTCAAATATTATTTTTGAACAAATGTCTAACAAATTGGTAATTCCTATTCAAAATTGTCAGTTCTTCCTCCTTAATGTCAGTCTTGTAGTATCACTAAAGGCCTCTGGTGAATAAACTCCTCCCCCTGGTGGATTATCTGTGTATTGCATGTATCTAATTGTATACATCAGGTTTTTCAAGACCAAAAATGTCACACTGATCATGTAGAGGGCTTCAAAACTCATGGATCAAATATGATACGTTTGGTGTTATAGGGCTGCACAAACAATAATAATGTTGCGAACAGCATCATTAGTAACAGTTATACAGTGTACGGTAGGAATGGGACATAAATCATAGTTGCTATTGTCTGTATAAAAGTTCCAGAGCAACTGACTCACGATTCACTTTTTTTTTTTTTTCTTTAATCAACATCCGTAGTTTTTAAATCACTGTTAAACAACGCATAACCAACATATTTAATTTTCCTCAACCTTTCTGTATTATCTTAATCTAATTTACAGCACAAGGTACAATATATCAAACGTCTGTTCACTGTTTTTAGATCTGGAGTAAAAGACTTGAAGTAGGACTCGATGATGTACCAGGAAAAAGGGATGGATGGATGGATGGATGGATGGATGGATGGATGGATGGATGGATTTTCTTTATTATTTTTTTATTTTCAAAGTGATCAGTCAAAAATTAAGAATGTAAACTTTAGATACAGACTAACACAGTGGAAAGAAAGAAAATCCATCCATCCATCCATCCATCCATCCATCCATCCATCCATCCATCCATCCATCCATCCATCCATCCATCCATCCATGCCTTTGTATCTTTTTTCCCATCTTTTCCATTTCTCTCCCATTCATTTCTTTTTTTTTGCCTCCTGTCCTTCTCTTTAACCTTCCCCACTGAATGAAGACTCAGAACTAAATCAAACACTTGAACACACTCTTCTGTTCTTACATAATGTGGCCACGAGTGTGTTTTACCAGTATTTGACCAAAGCTTTAATTACAGATCAGCCTTTTTTGCATCAGGACCTAAAACTACCCGTTTTATGATTCCTAATTTGACTCTGTTGTGGTTCCTGCCCGTTCGCTCCCCAGCATCACCCCCCCCCAATCTCGTAATCCTAAATGGAGCTGAGAAAAGCCCCTTTTGGGAGTAATTTCTCTGAACCTGCAGCCTCTTAAAAGGCTCAAGGTGTTGCTTATTATCAAGGCTTAACACAGGAGGTGGAGCGGAGTAGAAACAGAAGAAGAAGAACATACGAGGAGGGTGAGGAGAGAAAACTTAGACCAAAGAACGAGACAAAGACAGGACAAGAAGGAGCAAGGAGACTCCGAGGAACATTAAAAAGGTGAAGGTTCCTGACACCAGAGAAATGTTCATTTATTTACTCTGCGCCATGGAGTGTAAACTGATAATAAGTCACCCAGCGGGGGCCTTTGGATCTCCTTCCAGCCGTTTTACAGTAAAGGATTATGGGTCATTAAAAAGAGGAACTGGATCAAAACAATGTGTTGCGATGAAAAATGGAGACGCCTCCCACACGAGATGAAGCGATCAAACCAACGATCTTCCATGAGCGGCGTTTAAAAACACACATAGGACGCTCTGACAGCCCCAATATGTTTCCCATGATTCCTCGGGTGTCGTCACGACTCTGCATGTCTTGTAAATGCCGAGAGGGAAGAGATGGTGTTAAATCCTGCGCAGGCATTTTTCTTCTCAGTTTCACCTTGTGCTGGAAAGTAAATGTTTAAGCGAACGATGATAAACACCTCTAAATCATCGGCGTGCGCCGCACCTTATGAGGGAATTCTGGGAAATAAAAGTTGTCCCTTGGCTGCATCTCAATGCGTGTCAGAAATATCACAAAAACTTCTTTTTTTTTTTTAAAGGGCTCTTGATTTTTGAATGCATTTGAGTACTACATCAGTTTGGTTTTACTTCAACTGATTAGTTTTAAGTGAGGATTCATTACCCCGCCCCCTGAAGGGGAGGCAAGGGTATTGTTTTGGTTTGTTTGTGTGTTGGTCAGCTACTTTATGTAAAAACTGCTGGACCGATTTCCATGAAATTTTCAGGAAAGGTGCGAGGTGGTCCAGAATAGATCCCATTAAAGTTTGGTTAATGTGGGTCAAAGGTCAAGGTTAAAGTCACAAAAAATGTGTTTTTGCAATGATAAGATGTAGGGCTAATCGGGTAAAACGTTTGGATTTATTTCCAATTTATGAAATGGCCTGGTTTTAGTTGAGTTTTTCTTTATTTGTGGTGTTAGTGTTTTCCAAGTGTTGTGAGGAAAGTGGTGGTTTAAATGATAGTGAAAAGCATTGGATGAAAGCTTGTACATGAAGAATTATTCACAAAACCTTCATTTGTTTGTTTGTTTTTGAAGATTCTACGATATGAAATCCTGTTTTATCTTTCATCATGAACCATAAACTTTGAAGGAACCGAAAACCAAGTTCATTTTGTTAAGTTTTCTTCAAAAAAACAAAAGTGGCTATTTTATGTAAGTCTAAGAAGCTGCTGTAAATTAAATCAAATAACTGTAATTGGACACATGAGGAGGGGCCAGCTGGGGTGGATCAGGCCTCTGTTTCGGACATCTACCTGGGGAGGTGTTCTGGGCATGTGCTGCTGGAAGGAGGCCTCAGGGAAGACCTGGGACACACAGGAAAGACTATGTCTCAGCTGACCTAGAGGAGGGCTCCTGGGAGAGGGAAGTCTGCTTAGACTGTTGCCTCTGCGACCCAGCCCTGGATAAGTGGAAGAGGATGGATGGATGGATGGATGGATGGTGCATGTTATAGAAAGTAGCCACATTTTCTCTATACGACTTATCTCGTGCCCTGTACAGGTACGATAATAAAAACCAATGTGGAACCTTTTGTCCAGACACCAGTGTGGCTCGTTGGTCTAGGGGTATGATTCTCGCTTCGGGTGCGAGAGGTCCCGGGTTCAAATCCCGGACGAGCCCATAATATATGATCTCAACACTAATCCTTCTCTGACTTGTGTGATGTGGAGTTTTCCTCATGGGAAAGTGTTTTTGAGCAGCACTCATACCTCCACAGGTTACATTCCAGGCTTTCTGTGTAGAATTTGCATGGATTGTCTCTGACCACTTTAACTTCCTTCTACTGTTCTAAGGCACTACAGTAGTTTAATTGGTCAACCCACAACCACTGTTTGTCTAGTGTCTGAAAATAGGACCCAAATATGGACATTAAAGCTCCCTAGGTGTCAATGCATTAGTTATGAAAACATGTCTGTAAATGGTCTTCGATAGACTATAAATAAAGACACTGTGTTAAATGTGTCGATCACAGTGTTTTTTCTGTTCCACACATGCAGGTTTTTCATGAATCTCAGTCTCGTTCCAGGTTTTGTTTGTAACCCACTGTATCCACTGGAGTTACATACAGAACCTGCCCATTTAAACACAAATAAATCACAAATTATATTCAAATAGTAGTGTGTCATTTTTGGGACCTTCTGACCGTGTTAGATGCAGATTTTTGTATTAAAAATAAGGAAAAATAATATAAAAAAGTGTTTTATCTGAAAAATAGTTTCTCTTTTATCTCAATAAATATTTATTTTATAAAATACACCCAAAGTGCTTCCAAACTTGCTTCATAACATTAGTTTAGTACGTCTCGTTTGGATTTTTATTCCCATGTCATGTTTTTCGGACCAGTTTCATAGAAGAACCCAAATATAAAAACAGAACTGGTTGAAAAAAAAAAATCTGGACAATCAAACACAGTAAAAGGCAACAATAAACTGTAATGACTAAAGTAAAAGGGGACTTTCTCAGTGAAAACAGGAGCTTTGACTGCAGAGTTTTTACGCATAGTGAAGTGTTTTCATCGTGTGTATTAATATTTCCACTGAAGGAACCAATCTGAGAACTGGTTCCATGGCCGTTTAAAACAGATTTTTGTTTAAGGTTGCAGGTGCCAGCCTGCCGTTCTGGCCGCCTTCCCTCTCCGTGTTTCTGATCGCGCAGATACGATGGCAGCATCTTTCACAAGAAATCTGCTGTATGTATTTCCAGTGTGGGAAACACTATCTCATCTGTTTCATAATGAAAACAAATGCTTGCCTCAGCTTGGGATATAAACAGGGATTAGACTTTTATTTAACAATATATTTGCTTGACTTTATCCTCTCTGTGTCTCCCTGAAACCCAAACAAATCATTAACGTAATCGCAGTTTTGTAGCAGTGTGTGGCCGGGAGGTTACACAGCACAGTTAAAACAGGAGATAGACTCTTTCTATGGTCAAATCAGTTTGCATAAACTGGGGATCTGAGCTGGTGGTGATTTAACAGGTCACAATAAATATAAATACCGCAGAAAATACAACAAAAACTATTTAAGGAGGACTCTGTTTGTAGACATAAGTGTGCAGCCGGTAGAGAAATAACACTTCAAGTTGCACCAAACTAAAGCTTTTAGAATCATATCCAGAGCTGAGGAGGATGTAAAAATGAAAAAGGCCACGTTGTTTTAGAAAAGAGATGTGTGAGGTTTGATACTGAAACAGGTTCATAGAAACATAACTCTATGTTCTCAAACATTCAGCAGATACAGGTGCACATTCTACTCGGTTTTAGTTTTTAGGTCATATATTTCCTCTCCTTTTGGCTCTGCTTTGGTCACCACCACCTCCTGTGAAAATGAGATGTTGCTGCTGCTGCCGTTGAGCTCTTACATTAAAAACAGGTGGTATTAATCCAGAATTCAGACTATACTAAACAAATACTGGACAGATGCTTTGAGCCTTTTTTACTCAGAAATTGGACTTAATCTGCCCATTAATGCCAGTGTTTCAGACGTGTAATTTGATTTTGAGAGATTTTACTATGATTTATCATTTCCTGTCAAAGGAAAAACTAATGAGATAAGTCAAAATCTCCCACTGAATTATCGTAAATAGTATTATTGGCATGTTTTTGAATTGCAGCTGTTGTTTGCTTTGTCACTTCATCTCTCATGTTGTCAGTATATTTACCTCAAAATAAAGTGAAAAGTCAACTTTCAAATGAATATAGTGCATCCTTTTCAACACATTATTACATTATGTCTGAAGTTAATATGTTTAAAATGTAATGTATGTAATGTAAATGTTTTTAAGAGGTTTAATTTGACTTAATATTTCCATCAGTCACACCGTACCATGTACTGTAGAAGAACCAACTGTACATATGTGTGTTTGTTTCCTGGTTTTTCCATTTTTTTGGTTTGAGCATAAAGTTGTAAATTCAGTAAATCACTATTCACATGGGACCAGTTTTACAGTGGATTCATAAATCAAGCGTTCACGTCCATGTTTGGTTTGGCACATTTGCACAGGATTAGAAAATTTGAGTCGAATTTACTGACACTATCTGTTGTAGATTCACACTGGAGTAAAATCACAGATAACTTCTGCAATCATTACAAATGACCTTAAGTCCCCCCGTGCAGATCAGGATTAAGAGTGTTGGTTTTTTTTTTGTTTTTTTTGCTGCTGTATATTCTGTCTGAAACTCTGATGAAATTCCTCCTGTCAAAGTTTGGATCTAAAACTGGAAATTCAACTTCTCCAGGAAACAAGTAACATGACACGCCCTTTTTGGTATTATTTTATTTGGCACTGTTGTGGTCAAGACAGAGCACTGGCCAGCTAACTCCTCCATCAATACCCCGCCCCCACCCCTACACCACCTC
>JAPTYQ010000007.1:34171039-34182856 GCA_029814465.1 Ostorhinchus cyanosoma
GGTTCACCAGTAAAACCCATGGAGTTGGATCAATGACAGTGGATGGACACACTGGGTTTATATGATGGATCAAATGTGATACAAAATTGAAACTCGTACGGGGAGATTGATATTTGGAAAAAAAATGTTCAGGAGGACCAATAAAGGCTCCAGTTTCAAAGAACTGGAACTTTCTGTCAATGATTTAATGGTTCAGGCTTTACAGGGTTAAATATAGTAAAGAAAATAAAGAAAAATGCATGATTTACAGTGAAAAATGCAAAATGCAGAGGATATTATAATAAATGGTGATAAATCACTTAAAGGTTGACCAGAGATAAAAAAAAAATATGGGAACCGAAAAGCATCACTGGGTCTTGATGGGTTTAATCGAGTGTCATTAAATCTACAGCCTGTTTGTTTCCATAGCGACACCATCCACGCCGGCCGTGTCCAACGTCCTGATCAACCCGTCTCTGATTGGATCGAAGAACATCCTGATCACAACCAACATGGTGTCGCAGAACTCCAGTGGAGAATCTCTGAAGAGGAAACACGACGATGACGACGACTACGACGCTTTGTGACAGTAAACAAGAATTTGAACAAAAACCTTTCACAAGGTAACCTGACAACGACCACCACAGTTTGTGAAGAAAATCCTTTTTTTTTTTCTTTTCCAAACCCCTCTGTAGTTGATGAAACAAACAATGCTTTATGGCGACAAATCAGATTTTTAACACAAACCCATTTGTAACAACTACTCATTAGCATGTTTACGCTCCAAACCGGACTGAACCAGATTAACCAATCAGCTAACAGGAAGTGTGATGCTTATGAGATTTCACAATAAAAGTAATTTAAAAGAAAAAAAATGCAGTCTCTCCATACTTCCTTTTTTTTTTCTTTGAGTATTCCACATAAAATTTGCAACTTAAATCCGCATGTTTATCTAATACAAATGTATTGTCAAAATGTTCAGTTTAACGCAAACAGAACATTAACATTTGACAAACTTTAGCAACTGATTGTTTATTCAAGTTAGTTGTAAAAATCTAGGTTTAATGTGATAAACTGTGGCAGATTTTGGTAACATAAAAAAAATATAATTATGAGAAAAGACTAGACTAAAAGTACTGTGTTAATGAAAATGTCATTTCCCCCTTGTTTTATCATCCAAATTGTTTCTTTTTGTACTTTTTCAGCAAATCCTCCACTTTATATTCAACTAATGAAAATGTAGATATACAGTACTTCCATGACTGGAATATAGTAAATATTCATCAGTGTTTCCCATAATAAACAGTTGACATCAATGAGTGTTAGTTCATTTTACCTTTAATAAGAAAAAGAAAACTAAAATAAAAATCTCAAAATAAAAAATACATGGCAAAACAATAGACTCTTAAATGATTATGAGAATAATCATGGTCGTGATGATGATACAGTAGAAGTAATAAGTCACCATAATAATAATATAATAATAATAATAATAATCAGAAGCATAATAATAATAATAATAATCTAATCTTTTGTGGTGTTGTGGCACCAGCAGAAATCACTTCATGTTTATAGACATTATGGTAGAAGCATCGCACGGCCGGGGCGTGGCACTTTGTCCAAATATTTTCACACTTAGTAAAGTTTGACCCCACATATGCACGACAAAATAAGGACAGAATCACAGCTCGTACGATTCACAGCACTGCTTGGAAAGAAAAACCCGAAAACTAAAAACATGCTCCGTGTCGCGTTCTTCTTCTTCCCTTCGAAGTGACGTCACAGCCTCAGCAGAGGAGGAGGGGGAGGAGCAGGGGGCGGGGTTTGGCAGTTTTTAATGGGGAAAAAAATAAATTCTACAGTGGCTTCAAAATCACATCGACAAGGCAGAACAATTCTCAAAAATGCTCGACATTCTTCTCGTTTTTCTCCTGAAATGAGGTGAACAGAGCGTCTGCAGGTCAGCCCGACTGGAAAAGTTTGTGAAATGGTAAAAAAAAAAAAAAAAGACGTGGCGACCCTGAACGCCTCACGGCCGCCTGTTTTCACTCATAACATGATAAAAAGCTGCTCAGGTCCTTCACATCATGGAGGAAACAAGAGTTCACGTGTTGCCGTTTGGTTTAATTACATCTTCAACTGCTTTATGGCACGAATTCAATCAAGTCAAAAAAACCAAAAAATTCTAAATTGCTGATTGAATTTTAATGCTTTACTGCAGGAGAAGTTAAGTCATGTATAATTTTACAGAAATAACTGCACAAAAAACAAGAATATGATATGCAAAAAGCTGCTGTTTTATCATTTATACAAAGCGTTTCATGGCATCAAGTTAATTTTGTCACAATTTTGGGAAAAAGACAATATGTTTAAGATGTTAAAGGTGCTTGGTTTATCTTGAGAAATAATTTTAAGAAGATGTTTAAGATGATAAAGTTAAAATGTTTAAGTTACAGTTGGTGTTAAAAAACAAAAGTTATACATTTCAGACTAATTTCATATTTAACAGAAAAACGTTAATTTTAAGTCTTAGTTTTTTATTTTAGATACATTTACAGCAAAATGCAATGTTTCTTTTCATTGTTTTTTTTGCTTTTGTATATTTTAATACATATTTACATGCTTCTCACTCATATTAATGACTATTTCAGATTTTTTTGTTTTTACTGAAATCTAAAAAACCACAACCAGATGCAAGAATTATATCTTTAGAAACACATAATTTTACTTTACATATGACGGGTTTTAGTTTTAAGCCGATATTGTACATGAATAAATCTGTTAAATTGTAAAATACCGTAATCTTGACTTTACCACAAAATTTGACATTTTCTTGCCTTTAATACATATTTACAGACCTTTTCAGCAAATATGACCATTTTTAATGTTATAATTAGTGAGATCTTAAAATCAACACCATGTTTAAACTCTTATCCAAGAAAAACATATTTACATGGTCTTTTGACACATTCTTTCAAAAATACTCGTAATATAATTAAGCACTGAAAGTTATTTATGAGCAACAACGAACTCTGGCATTTGTTAACATTTTGGAAAATGGCAACGTAAATATTTTGAAGGCACAGTGCAGTTTACAGCAGAGGTTAAATTCAATAAAGTGGTTTTATTGTGAAAACTAAAAAAACAGTAAGATATTTGTGTTTTTAAGCAGAGATGAGGATAAACCAAACGAACAGCAGCGTTTCCCTTTGAGCTGATGATCCTTCAAACGGCAGCAGAAACACACGTTAACGTTTCAACTCGATTTCAACCGTTTCCCGCTGAGAAACGAACCGTTACGAGGCTTATTTAACAAAACGTCACTAAACTGAACGACAAGCTTTAACATCGCCTGGAGAAAAAAAAAAAAAAACGAGGTCCACGTCCGGTCCGAGGTCTGAGCCGAGTTTAAGCAACGATTCCAGAGCCACGCGAGTTTTATTTGTACTTTAAAGCAGATGTTTCAGTGTTTTTAAAACCGACCGATGAAGCAGGAAGGGGACGAACGGAACCTGAAACTCGATGAAAACAAACCGGATTTTAACGATAGATTCTTGACGTTAAATAACATTGACTTTGCTGACGACTGAAAAAATGTGCAAAAAGTGAAACTAATGTAGTTTTTTTTGTCTTGAATTCAGTTTAAACTGAAAATTTTTTAATTTACACAGAAAATGTGGTTTAAATTTGTTGGGATCTTTACCATATTTTTGTAGTTGTGCCAAAAAACTATAAGTTATTTGCTTTTATACAGAAATATCTTTTGTTCTATAATGAATAAATTTAAATGTTGCTATAAAATGTAAAATGCAAATAGGTTTAAGAGTTAATCATTTGTAATGAACTAATTTTCTTAAATTGTGACAAGGGGGAAAAAAAGACAAAAAACCAAACTTAGGTGTAGTTTTTTTTGACAAAAAACTATTTTCTCCAAATCCATGTATCAATTAAAATTTACCCTGAAACTCGATGAAAACAAACCGGATTTTAACATTTTCTTCACATTAAATAACATCAACTTCAGTGACACTGATTGAAAAATATGCAGAGAAACTGAAACTGTAATGAAGTTTTTTTACACAGAAAATGAGGTTTAAATGACATTTTGTTTGTAGTTGAGCCAAAAAATAAGTTTTTTTGCTCTTATACAGAAATTTTTTGTTCTACTCCAACGATTTATTCAATTTAAATGTTAGAAAATGCACATAGGTTTAATAATTTGTAATAAACACAACTAATTTTCTTAAACTAATTGTGACAAGGGGACAAAAAAGCTGTGAATGGTCCATAAAACTGAAAAACAGACTCAAGGTGTAGTTTTTTGGCCCAAAAAGTATTTGCTCCAAATCCATTTAAGTCAATTCTGCCAATATTTCTTTTCAATCCAACAAAAAAACTGAAGTCAGACTTTTTTTTTTTTTTATCTCCAAAAGGTGAGAGTTCAGCTAAAACATTCTTCAGCGAGACGAAGTTACTTTCATTGTCGATCAAACTGTTTATTTTCGACGTGACTTACTGATTAATTTGTTTGAGAACATGTCGGAAAAGAAACTGAAGAAACCAGGGAACGCTGCGTTTAACAAACTGGAATCAAAGAATTTCAATTTTTTTAATAAAGAAATTTCTTAAAGTTGTGAATTTTCCCAAATGTAGCCAACTACTCGAATCGCTGCGGCTCTAGACATGCGGTAAACCTCCAAAACACACTGACTTACTTTAGCTTGAATTGAACGTTTCTTCTGTTCTGTGCTTGAACCCGGGTGTCGCCACTTGCAGGTGAAGTCTAGACATAAAACTAAGACAAATGTAGATTAATCCGCTGCTAAAAATAGTCCCCGATGTATTTCCTTCTGTTTCTCTGCTAATAAACTACAGCAGCTGTTTGACGTCTGATATGTAACGGCGAGAACAGATGAAAACTCGAGCCGCTGGAACGCCTCCTAAAGCGTTTAGACACAAAGTGAAGCCGCGACGGACATTTGACGAGATGCACGAGGGTTTCGAGTGCGACGAGAGCGAGTGGATGCTGGTGAATCGAGCTTCAGTCGGCGGCGTAAGACTGCTGAGTGTGTGTGTGCGATGTAAAAAGCATCTACAGTATGTACTCGAAGAAAAACGGCGAACACAGACCTCAACTGCTCGTACAAGATTAATTTTTTTCATCTATGTTTCAAATATATATTCTGTTTGTACAAGGCGGTCGACATTCAAAAGGATCTGAAAGTAAAAGACAGATTTCTACATTTCGGAGCTCACACCCGTCCGACCCGACGACAAACAAACAGCAGAGGTCGAACCGCCGACGTCCGCCTGCAGAAAACCAACAGAAGACAGATGAGAAGACGGCGGCAGCGGCGAAATGAAGCGAGAGAGGAAGAACAGCAGCGAGCGTCCGCTCAGACATGCCCTCATCGTCCCCTCCGGCGGGGGAATGTTAACGTGACGTGTGATGTGTGTGGTGGTTTCGTTGAAGCGAGCGCATGAAGGTCGGCGAGCTCCTAGCAGTCCTCGTCTTTGTCGTCCACGACGCCTTTGAGCCGCAGACGAGCGAAGTCCTCGAAGACGAAGTCGTCGTCCTGGGAGATGCTGCTGAGGACGAGAGGCAGAGAGACGGTTACGAGTCTGCGAGGAGTTCAGGTCCAGGAGGCGGAGTTTGGTTTGGGTTCGACAGAACAGAAAAGCACAGGTTCAAATGTGGACACGTTTAACAAAACAAGGACTAAAGTCAGAATTAGTGATCGACCGATGTGGATTTTTTGGGGCCGATACCGATTTCATTCGTTTTATTTTTTACATCAGCCTGATACAGGCCGCCAATGTCGATATTTTTTCTGTCAAATGATAAGAAACATCAGAAAATCTTTTTTTTTCTTAAAGGAAACATTTCGGCCGGTCGATATATGGGTTTATCATTAGTGAGAATATCGTTGATTTTGGGATAAATATCATTGCATTTTTTAGTTTGGTTTAAATTGTTCTTTGCTTCCAAAACGCCTCAGAGATGGTTTGGAATTTCTCTCCACATTGTTTTTTTTTTTTTTTTCCTTTGACTGATTCTAAATGTTCTTCCTCTAAATTTCTAGAATATTTTTCTTGCTCTGACTGTAAATTCTAATTTTCTACCACAGTCAAACATCTAGTTTCGTCACATCTTTAAGGAAATACTGGGACATATAAGATCCTGTTTATGCTGATTTCAGATAAAAACAACAGTATTTCCTTAAAGTTTAATGGGAGGTTTTTCTTCCCAAGTGAAACGTGAAAAAAGTCGATGGTTGTGGTAGAAAATGATCATTTACAGTCAGAGCAGGAAAACTATTTTAGAAATTTAGAACATTTCAAATGTTAGTCATGGATTAAAAAAAAAAATCAATGTTGAGTGAAAGAAACCAAACTAACCAATGAAATGATAATTATACTAATATAAAATTCTGACATTAGTCCTTTATTGTTTTTATTCCAGACCCAGTTAGAAAAACACCTGAATTCATCGTGTCCACATACTTTTGTCCATATTGTGTAATTTTAGAACTTTTTCCTTTCACTCGATACATATTCGATTGAATTCCTCTACATTACAAAACTTTTACATGAGGTTCAACATTTACTTTAATTTTCAACTAAACATTTTCTTGTTTTGCACTTTTCTATTTGTGATGTTTTTTGTTTCCTGCTTAGAGAATATGGAGGTAAATGAGTATTTGACTATATTAGAGCACATTTATGTGTGGTTCATTTACATCCACAGTCCATAATAAATGTAAAACAACTGGAAAAGATGCAAAAACAGGGAAAAAGCTGTAGTTTTGTTTTTTTGTTTGTTCAGTTGCATTAATCTTGTCATTTTAACTGGTGTCATTCATAAATAAAACTGTCTTGCATTTATTAAATTAACATTTAAACACATTGTAAATTATTAACCATCCGTGTTTATATTTCATTTCTAACCAAACTGAACATTTACTACCCTCACTTTATTCCATTTAGATTTATATTTGAACCGTTTATTTTATACTTAACCAGCTTCTACATAAAAAATTTGACTCGTACTGTTTATGGATTTTAATTATCCATCATATTCGCTCCATTTCAGATGTTTAACGAAGCTTGTTTTTGGTTTTTCAACTGATTATTTTTGACAGAATCACAACACGACGTAAAAAATAAAGCTCTTATCACTCACTTTGTGTCGAATTCTATCAAATTGGTGTCGATGGGAGGGTCCATCTCTGGCACGGCTGCAAAACACACAAGAAGCACACGTTAGTCTGCCGTCCGGTTGCCATGGAAACCACCTGTTGTCCGTGGAGATGTGGCGCTCTCACCTGACTGAGGGCGCGACGCCGGCGGCTCCACAGGTTTAGGATGCATCAAAATGAAGGGCAGCTCCACCGACACGTCCCTGGAAAAACAACCACAAACACCTGATTCAGAAACGTTTACATCGAGTTCCACAAAAACTAAGAGTGCGTTTTATCTTATTGTTGTGTTCAAGTTACTTTCAGGTGAATGTTTGCTCAGATTTTCTTCTCATTCATTATGATAAGAGCAAGAAACAACAAGTAAAGACCAAAATAAAGAAATGTACTTTTGACTTTAAGCTTTAAATTTACTAGAAATCCTTTGTCTAGACTGAGAACTGTTTAATAACAGACAATAATAACTTTACTTCTAATCAAATCTGCATATGAAGGAATATTCTGGTATTAACAGATATTTACTGTTTATCAGGAATTTCATCTCTGTATACTATTAATATTATTATTAATATTAATATTATTATTAATATTATTAGGTTATTGACCTAAATTGTAACTGCAGATTAACTGTTCACACATAAAACAGACATTTCTGTAACAGCTGTTGCTCTTAAATCAACTTACGTTCTGCTTTTTTTCTACTTAATTCCGTTTATTGTCGGTTTCATAAATAAACAGTGTTTAGACTGATGAGATGTTAATGTTATTATTATTTTTTTTTTTTTCATCTATTAACTTTATTTCTGTTTGTGTCCATGCAGCTGAAACTGCTCTGCAGATGTTTTTGTGAATTAAATGAACTGATTGTTTCCTGTTTTTCTTTTTTTTGTCTCTTTTTTGTAACTGAACTCAACTCTTTCTTCATTTTCTTGCTTTTTTTTCTAAATATAAATAAGAGTGAGATAAATGACAGTGTTTACCCTCCACGCGACACCACCAGTTTGACTTTGACTCTGTAGGACACCAGAATCCCCAGAACCTCTTTATTAGTGACGTCCTTCACTCTGCAACACAGACACAGTGTGGTCATGTGATGGTCATGTGACTCTGATGTGTGTTGTGTGTGTTGTTTTGTGTGTGTGTGTGTGTCGCTCACATAGTGGACGAGGCCAGGTTGGTGTCTTCGTGTTTGAGTTTTCCGTCCAGGGCCAGGCCTCTCTTCTCGCGGTTCTTGTCGAGCGTCGGGATCAGAGTGTAGACTTTACAGAAGGTGGAGCTGGACGACACCTGGTCGCTATGGAAACACACACACACTGAGCTGTCAATCCGACTGACCCCGCCCATGAGATGACCTCAAATGAGTCTTTAGGGTCAGATCCTTTTACGTGTCAGATTAAACCACCTAAAATGAAACCAGTTCCACCAGTTTGACACAAGTTGTGAGTTTCATGAGATTTTATCAGTTTAAAAGATACATTTACTAAAACATAAAGGTGGTACAAAGCATTATGGGAAATGTATTCTAGTGATTTTTCCAACCTGAATGAGGGAAATGACACTGATTTGGCTAAAAACAATGTCATGACCCTGATATTCTACTACCACTGTGAGGAACAGTCCACTCTGAATAAAAACACCTCATGTCACTTCAACAGTAGGAAACTGGTCTGATCAGAAACTTCAAAAATCCGTTCAACAGGAAAATATTTGCCATGTTGTCTTTCTGCTGGTGTTTGACCCGGGTGGGGGCAACATTAGGTCACATGATAAGTTTCCAGGAAGGACAAAAATAAGGAGGAAAAACCAAACGGGTGTGATAGCGACACAAAAGTTTCCACCCTTGTGTCACGAATACACAGTTATTTTTTTTTTTTTTATAAGAACTTATTCTTCTCATATTAACTCTGAACATTTCACAATAATTTATGATAAAACCTGATGGTTTAGCTAGAGTTCTGAAGAGTGAAAAAAAAAAACTGTTTCAGAGGCTGAGAAGTGAAAGCAGGTTTTAGGTTTTTAAAAATCATAAATCTATTTGAAATGCCTTCATCTGTGAGATCAAAACCATTCAAACCAGTTTAAACACATGAATGATCTTTTAATGCATTTATTCTGTGCCTTCAAACAGTTCAAAGTGAGACGACAGACAGCATTAGATCAGATATAAATAGATTAAAGTTCATTACCGTCGACTGTTAAAGGAGACTGAACTGGGACTTACTCTGCCTCGAGCTGGGCCACTGGACATTTATACTGGGCAGTGCTGAACAGACAGATATCTGCGTACTGACGCACTGAAGACGGAGACAGAACATCAGCATCAGAACAAATAAACAGAGAAAACCTAAAACTAAATGTCAGATGTGGGTCTGAGGAACATCCTACCAGAGATCTTCACTCTCTTCACGGTCTTGGTGGAGTTGTTGGTGACGTGAACGTTGACGCTAATGGGCTCCCCGTGGTAATACAGCTGCACGCAAAGCATGATGGGAAAAAACCCCACATATTTAATAGTGTTACTTGTATAAAAGCTTTACCTTCTTTAAACTTCAGCTCAGTTTTGTCTCACTAGTCACTTTTCCATCGGACATCTGCGCAAAACTTTACTGATGTTTAATAAATGTTGAAAAAACAGAAGTGATAAACACTTTATGATGTACAATAATTCCTGTAAATACTGAGTAATTCCGATAAGTTGATTTACAGATAGTATTTCAGCTCTAATTTAATAGGACAATAATTATTACTGTATTAAAATCACATAAATAATAAACAGTTCTGCTCTCAATGTCGGACACCAACTGTTGGATTCACTTTCATCACAAGGTGGCGACATAGAGCAGACCAGTTTTAAATGTAGGCACCATGAACATAAACACATGTATGATTATAACAGTCGAGTAGAAATATGGTCTAGTTTCCTCACATGTAATGGTTACGTCAAGTATGAGCAGACACTCATTTATTTAAATCCAGGTTCCAGACTCACCTGTTCTCAGCTGCATTTGAATACTTTTTATTCCTCAGTTCAGATCTGCACTTTTTAAACTGAACATTTTTATCTGTTTATCTGCTTTATTTGTTTTTTTCTTCTCTTTCATGCCTAGAATCCTTTATTGCTTCCCAGCTTTAACGCTTTCAATCACTTATGTAAAGCCCTTTGAATTGTCTTGTACATGAAATGTGCTGTATAAATAAAAACTGCTGTTTTATATTCAGTGAGTGGAAACGCACCGATTGTGAAACTGAAGTCAGATAACAATGCTGATAAAACGATAGCGGATATTGATGTAAGTTTCCTTTCCTGTTATTTATTCTTTGGCTTTAAATAAACA
Organism: Ostorhinchus cyanosoma; assembly: GCA_029814465.1. NCBI lineage: Eukaryota > Metazoa > Chordata > Actinopteri > Kurtiformes > Apogonidae > Ostorhinchus > Ostorhinchus cyanosoma. The sequence continues at coordinate 34,181,553 of JAPTYQ010000007.1, forward strand.
AAATGAATTGATCATAAGAAAAACAGTGTGGTTTTAAAGTCTGTCAGTGTTTCATGTTCAGAACAAATTCAATAAAAAGAAAAAAAAAACTTGAAGAAAACATTTGCTGGTGCCAGACGTTAAAGTCCATTCATTTTGTGCATCCATTTGGGTGAGCAGGATTAATATAATTAATTAGTCTAATTAAATTTCATGACTCCCTCCATCTCGCATCTCTTTACACACATTATATTATTACCTTAAGTTAATCATTACTCTGTTATAGATTCACCTTCAGTCCAGACCAACTAAACTAATCCAACATAAAGAGGAAATAACACTGTGATAAAACTGAACATGTAGATTATAAAGCTGTATAAAACTGAACATGTAGATTATAAAGCTGTATAAAACTCATCATGGATGTTTTAAAAGGCTGATATAAACAAGAGCAACAAGGAAAAAGATATTTCCTCACTGTTCCCTGAAAACATGCAAACTGCTATAACTCATCTATTCTAAACTTAATTAGAAACCGCAGAACTGATGAACTGAGCATCGACATCAGTGGTGTCAAACCAGACCAATAAAATAATAACATAATAACCTATAAATAATGTCAAATCCAAACTTTGATTGATGTTTCAGTGTGGGAAAAAAAGTACAATTACCTTATAGAAAATATGTACATCTACAAACTGTCCTTTAAAAAAATGTGAAAAACATGAACTGGAAATTTCTTGAGAAAAATAAGTAGAATTTTAACAGCATGCTGCTGCGGTTTATCATTTACACATGTGCATTACAACTTAGAGATCACAGTGGATCTACAAATACACCCAACATTTACCAACAGGCAGAATATTATTAAAATTGCATGAATTTTTCTTAAGAAATTTCAGGTTGTTCAACACTTTCATGTAAATGTACTTTTTTACGCCAAAAGAACCCTTTAGAGTCATTATTTATAGGTTATATGTACGAATATATATAAACGGATCTGTACGTGCCAACAATCATTTGAATAATTGCCCCTGAACATACGTAAATTAAATAGTAAATCATCTTTCAAATAACAGAATTGAATATCTGAGCAAGTACTGTATGAGGGGAGTGGATGTTGATGGATGAAACTCATGGATCTCATATTTTTCTGATGATGTTTCATGTTTTTAATGTTTATAATGGTTAGAACTTTTAGATTTGCATTGTTAATAATGTGAGTTATGATTGTCATGTATATCATGTATTGTCATGTTCTGTGTGGACTCCAGGAAGATTAGCTTTTCACTTTAGTGGCAGCTAATGAGGAACCTTTTAAACTT